>KB305197.1:203140-226295 GCA_000328365.1 Capitella teleta | reverse complement strand
CTATTCATTTTTTATTCTTCCCCATGGTTGGTTGCAATAATCGAGTAAACATAAGACGGGGTTGCCATGGCAACNGGTTGTTCCCAACAGGATGTTGGGGACAACCGATGACGACATTTCTTGAGCGATGTCAGATCTTGTATACTAACAGGAAGAAACTCATATCCATATCTATGACTTCTGCGGTATATTGTGAGCTAAATCTAGCTGGAACAAGAGGTGCTCGGATACGCTTCTATTTATCATTGGCTGATTGGAGTCATTGGACTAAACCGAAAAGTGGCTACAGTGCTCCGAATCAAAAAGACTGAGCGTTATGATTCTTTTTACAGGAGTACAAATCACAACATTAATTTAGAAATATTTTCTTTAAAAAAATTGTATAATAATAATAATAATAATAATAATAATAATAATAATAATAATAATAATAATAATAATAATAATAATAATAATAATAATAATAATAATAATAATAATAATAATAATAATAATAATAATAATAATAATAATAATAATAATAATAATAATAATAATAATAATAATAATAATAATAATAATAATAATAATAATAATAATAATAATAATAATAATAATAATAATAATAATAATAATTTATTTTATATAGCGTAAAATCAACATAGAATGTTCTCTAAACGCTCGAACATTGGTAAAAATAATTAATAAAATACATAATACAACGTAAAAAGGTGAAGAAAAAAAATAACGAAGTTAATAAAGAGAAAGTTATTTTACGTTGAAAAGTGTGTAAAAGACGCTCCAAACATCGCGGAGGGGTTGCCATTTAGCGAGTACGTCATTGGTGGTACGATCTGCTTACAAATATGTATCTTTCGCTGCATGAGGAAACTAACGTTTGATTACAAACAGGGGTTTTCAGTAAAAGCGCGGGCTAAATCTTGAATTGTTTTTCGTATATAGTTGGAGAAGCCTCTTATCATGTATTTCAGGCTTTTTACCAGGTCATTTCAGAACTATATCGTATTAACAAGGTCACCTCGCAGCGATCAGTCTTCGCTCAGTGCTGAGCAGCTCGAAAAAAAAAAAAACGAAAAAAAAAAAACGAAAAAAAAAACGAAAAAAAAAACGAAAAAAAGAAAAAGAATAATAATAATAAAACAGGCGTACTTGATATCGTCAAATCAAATCGAAACATTTTTGAATATGTCAGTGGATTTTGCTACGTTCTATATACTTCTATCAGACACGACTATTCTTTTTCATCAAAAGAACAGTATAAATAAACGGCGTCCTTAGTTAGCGAATTCTTCAAAACATTTCGATAATTATGATTTCCACGTATTTGACTATACCGTTGCTGCCGATGCTGCGTGCCTGGCCCTGACTCTGTTCTCTCCGCAGCAGCTCTGATCGCTAACTCTGTCACCTCTCTGAGTTATCTCTCCTTCGTTATTGCTGACACCAGGTTCAAATTTGTATGGCTAGATTACCAGAAGATCGCCCCCACTATATCCGTTTAATTCATCTCCACTCTAATTTTTGATATACGCATTCATATACGACTAACTGTAGAGTGGACTGCTGTCGCGCAGATCTCTCAGCACACAAAAACCTATGCTGTCGCCGTGAGAGAATACTTCGTATACGTGACGTACCTGATTCGATGCAATGCATCATTAAAAAGCGCCCTTGTGAACAAAATTAATCTGTAACGCAGTTTAGTGGTAACAATCAGGGACATGTGAAATGGAACCAGCTAGCATGATCGACTCAGGTCGACTCGATCGCCGATTGGTCAGTTTGAGTGGCCAGCAGCCAAGAAAATGCAACGCAAGTCAATATGTTCTCATTGTTATCATATAATGTTGATTGGCATTGTGAATTTATGATCTTTTAAATGTTGGATGGAGAGGGAGGGGGTTGGGGTAGGGGTGAACCCGTTGTGAATGATTTCGAAGCAATTTACTTTAAGTTGATCCTGGCGTTTAACAGACATGTAAATCAGCATAAGTAAGCAAGTAAGCGACACAAATGTACCCCCATATAGATAGATATTAAGCTATGCATTTACTATTAAGGCGACGCGACAACACAAAAGGAATGTTTCTATGCGCATAAAATGATGTATGTGTGAAATAGAAAACTATAAAAAGAGGTGATTAAAAAATTATGTTTCAATTTCTTCATAAAAGAATCATGTCAACATACGATTGTGTCTCATACAAAAACATACATTTAAATCAGCATTACACAGGGTTAGTAATAAAATAAATAAATAATAAATAACTAAATATTAAATAAATCGATTAGCTTTGCATACTGTAACTGGCTTCGTTTCTATCGGTTCACCCAGAAGGGAATTGAGTTACTGTATATAGAGCATTATTTCGTTTAGGTTCAGACGTTTGTCTATTTAATTAACGAGTAGGCCTAATTAGTGTTCATTGACAGCAGCACTTTGACGAACAAAAGATAACTAGCTGTTCGGACATTTAAGTTATAAATGTGCTGCACGTTCTTCTTCTATGTGCCTTGCTTATGAGCGTTGGCGATCATGGCTCGATACTGCACCCTGTCTCCCACAATATGCAGTGTATTGATGGGCTCTTCTCTTAACCATGCAGAGACACAAACAATGAGTGATCTTCTCACGCTACCTCCCGCTACTTCTCTTTCCTTGGATCCTGTTGTAACCAGGTGTTATGGGTTATTCCTCCTCATCACACGCCCAGAGAATGTTGCTAGGCTCTTTCCAATGCTGCGAACTAGAATCCTCTCTTCCCCCGGTCTTCTTAAAACTTCAACATTTGTTTTTCTGTCCATGTATGAGATCCGCATCATTCTCCTATAGAACTACATCTCTGGTGCGTCAGTAATACTCGCTGTGCTGTTATTCAGCGTTCAAGCTTGCTGCCGTACTTCATTATTGGAATTACATAGCAGTTCAGTACTCTCTTCCTGATGGTCATGAAAATTCGAGGGTTGGTATTTTGGATAGATCTGCAAATGCCCTCTTTTATTGTGCAATTCGTATTCTTACTTCCTGCGCAGATCTTCCGTCGCTATAGATTGTGAAACCAAGATATTTAAACTTCTCAACCTGAACCAGTGTGGAGTCCTTCAGCTTCAAATTGCATTTTGGTGTGTCTGCCTTTTTGGAGATGACCTTGGTGACGGTTTTCTTGGTGTTGAGACCAAGCCGGACGTTTTCGCATTCTCTGTCAACAATTTCGAATAGGTTTTGTTAGTCTGCTTCTGAACTTGCTATCAGTGCAGTGTTGTCGGTATATCTGAGGTTATTGATATTATGACCTCCAACTTTGATGTCTGGGAGTCTCTTGAGCTGTCACATTATATATTCACTGTATAGCGGAAACAAGTCTTGGGACAGAACACAACCTTGACGAACTCCTCTTCGTATTTTAACAGGTGAACCCAATTCGTGTTCATGTCTGACGCACGCTGTCTGTTGCCAGTATAGGTTTTTCGTCATCTTAAGATCTTTTCCATCGATATTCAAACTCTGTAATATTCTTATCAAAAGTTCGTGGCTGGCTTTAGTGTAATCGATAAAACAAAGATAAAGATCATTGTGCGTTTCAATTGCTCTTTCTGACAACATTTTCAAGATATAGATCGCATTTCTTCTCCCTTTGCCTTCCACAAAGCCGCATTGTTCTTCCGCCACCTCTTGCTTAGTTTTATTTCGATTCCGCATCATGATGATACGTGAGATATGAGCAGTGTCTATTAATGGGGGTAACAAATTGCGATGAGTTCTAAACGAAAGGTTCAAAAGAAAGCGAATGCCTTGGTTATATTTCACACATAATTATGTGACACCCCACCACAAAATCAGTCACAAGTGCTCAGAACACTTTATAGAGGTTTTAGCAGATTAAGATAGAATAGTCTTTCCTGGACATTTTGGTGCAAACATCTTCAATATATCCCAACCCGTTGCTAAGTTATGGGCATTTAAAAGTGATGGTTTCATAGAAATAGAAACTGAGAAAATCGCGTTCATAGTTTTGCAATATTGATCGCAACATTAGACTATATTTCCACAATACTAGCATTCTGAAAATTTGCACACACCTTCATCATATCATTGCCCTACACTAGCTGTACCAAGTATGGACTCTGTACTCAATAAGAATTGTCTGAATTTTATCAAATAAAATGTAAACGATTATATATTATTAAATAATATAATAATTATAATTATAGTACTAGTACTAACCCTGTGTAAAGCTGATTTAAATATATGTTTGTTGTATAATACACAATCGTTTGTTGAGAATATTGTGTGAAATTCACATAATAAATGTCAATATAAACGATAGAGCTACTCGAAGTATATATAATTATATCAGATAATCTCACTGTCCATGCACAATGTTATATTCGACGTTTGAAACGTTTGCAAACAAGAGCACAGATATTTCTAATACTATGGAACAGAATTTCACACAGTGTATTAGACCATCTTAGTCTGCCTGTGATATATTTTGATCAAATTCGACGCACAGAAAACAATTTACGGATGTATTCCCAGCACGGTTGCAACAATAATGTGATCGCGTTATGCAATAATGCCGTGTTTTATTAGCTCATATTAGTTCGTCATATCAGCGTGTCCTGCGATTAAACCCCTGGATATTTTTTTATTTTCTTTTCGGAAATAGATAGAATAATCATTTTGCCACCAGTCAGGCGCGAAAAAAAAATTATTTTTCGCTATTTTTCTTATTTTAACAAGCGATTTTCTAGGACACCTACCATGTTTCTCATCCTGAAACAGTAAAAAGGTCAGCCAGAGTGCACCACGCATGCGCTTTCGTTTCGTAAACAACAAATATGTCCTTTTATGGCGAAGATGATCTGCTCTGATTGGCTGAAATCGATAGCTTCACGAGAGGAACGGGACCAATCAGCCATCAGCCAAACCAAGCCATCAGCTGACGTTTGCCTCCTATACTTCGCAATGGAAGCTATTCTCCCATAGGCGCAATGCTAACCCCGATATTCGGAATGCATTATTTCCGTACGCTTGCATCCAGGCATGGTGTTTTTGGCACGGAATGCTATCAATTGGTGCTATGAGTCAATAGAACATCACTTAAATTTTAGTTCCCCATCCCTTTAAAGTTTATTCAAATTCCACTGCATGTCTGCTCACTGAGGCGCGTAAACACAAGAACGACTACTTCTATTCATTTTACATTTGGCTCGTGTACATGTACTAAAATTGCTTAAACCTGAATTAAAAAAAAAACAAAAAAAAAACAAACAAACAAACAAACAAACATGCATGCATGCTTTATCTAGGGTAAACAGTGCAATCTCATGTTCTGCGTCACCTGACTAATGACTTTATTCTCTCACTGTGCCTTACCTGTTTAGCAAAGACTTTCATCCAATTTCGATGCTGTACCTATTCTTGATGCGTGGTGACGCGAAAGTAAGTGCGAAGATGAGGAGATGGCGCCAGGTGCAACCAAGGTGCACGATTCTTGATTTCGATGAATACCTATGATTTAATCATAAAATAAAGGAAACTTTAAACAGGCATAGGTGTAAATTTCCACATCAGTGCCTTTCATACACTTTTTCTATCTTTCAGTTCAGAATGTGTTTTTAATCAAATGAGGAAATTATAAACGAACGTGTTTCGCCTTTTGTTACTTGAAATAATCATTTCTTATGTGTTTAATATTCATGACTATTTTATTCGTCAACATTCAAACAATTTTATTTTTATTCAGCACAATCATAAAAAGTAGTTTAATGCAGGAGCAAGTCAATAGAACATGCTTCTTTTATTGTCCGTTCGGTTGTCTTGAGTCTTTAATAAAAACTTATCATTATTTTTATTTTTAGAAATGTCGAACGTTTTTAATTCACAAATTTTATGTAAAATTTCCGCTAATCGAATATTTTTATTGGTTGGCGTCTGCGAACGCCAACCTATGATACCACTTCGGACACACTTCTTCGACTCGTGATTAGACAGACCAACTTCCTTCTTCCAATCAGAATCGCCAAATAATATTCATGTCAATACGCCTGCACACAGGTCAGCCATTATGGTATACCAAACGCAGATCTTCTTCCTATATATGTGCCTTGCATATGAGCGTTGACGATCATAGCTCGATACCGCACCCTGTCTCCCACAATATGCAGTGTATTTTCACAATATATACGTCATACTACCTATCATTAATACTGCAATGGTAATTTTCAACTATATGATGTTTCACTGTTTGTCCTTCGATCTTATATTCATTTATATTCATAAAATGCTTTCAATTAACGCCAACCTTTTAGTTCAAATACTTGTATTCTTCTAATTGATGTATTTGTTTGTAATATTTTCCATTGTTATGGCCGTGGTTTAATAACAGCTATTGCTGAGGCCATCTGCCAAATACAACTCTCAAAACTCTCAGGTATACCCCCAACCCCAGTTGGGTCAGTAAATAGGTTAGGCCACATGATGAGCCTGACTTATTTACAGAATCCGGAACCCTGAACGTGTGTGCAGTTCCCAAGTGTTGCTGTGAATCACATATATTCTGTGGTGAATCACCTGAGGCTTCGGCGTCACGTTGACCTTGCACTAAGTTGCAAATGCTGCTCCTATGTACACGGAATGTAACGTGGCCAAGCGATGTATCAACCATTCCAATTACCTCCTGTCTCTGTGCTTCTTTGATCGGCGATGAGGCGCAGGGTTCATGACCTTGCATGGGTTTGCAGAAGTGAGGAGCTATTCCCAATGCAACCATTCAGCAGCATGATCAGGGTGAGGCCCGAAATTTACCCCATGTTAAAAATCTCAATGCCTTTTCAATGGTACCTCGCTTTTCTGAGAAAGTGTTAACATTCTGTAAACATCTCTGAGCCACGAAGCAACATCGCAGCTATTTTCGGACTGTCAATTGAAAAGTGCCGATTTTATAGAATTGAGTTAGGAGCGGGTTGAAATCCTCCTAACTTTAAGATAATTTTTGAACCAAAACGAGGCTATTCTGAGAGGAATTTTCTTAGTGAAACGCAATTCTCCTAAAGTTAGGAGAATTTCGCTTAGGAGGCCTTAGGAGGTCTTAGTGAAACGCACCCCAGGCCCTCAACTTTGGAACACACTCCCAAACGTAACAAAAACATTACCTGCCTCAAAATCTTTAGCAAGAATACAAAATCAGCACTCCTCAGTCAAATGTAATGCGTCATCTCCTCCACCCCCGACCCCCCCAATCCTCCACGACGAACACCCCCTGCCCCTCTCCCTCGATCTCCATGTACCCCCCTCTCCCCATCTTTTCGCCCGAAATGCGTCGTTAACTCCTTTTTGCTTCATTTCGTTTCCTCTCCCCCCTTTTCTTTTCAATCAATTTTAATTTCCCCCTTGCTCTTTTAATGTATACACTGTCAACTTCTTCATTATTACCAATCATTATTTAGTCATTAGAATCGTCCCATGGTGAATTGATGCAAATTATTGTAACTCTAAATCAAACTATATATAGCATGCATGTATCCATGAATAAGCACAGTGGGTGAAGCCACTGTCTGCAATCCTATGCCGACCGTGGCGGTCGAGTTCCCGGGTTCGAGACCCGATCAGGCCACGGGCGTTATGATTGTGAATTATAATTGTAATCCGTTATAATTGTAATTCTTCGGTAATTCTGCAGTGCTGCCCAACTGCGTAACAAGGCCGGGCTTGTGTACTACTGTCTATGGTGGTATGCAGGATTAAGAACCCTGGGGATTTATCAATAAGAGTAGGGGGAAACCCCGGTCCCGGGCTTTCTGTTCTGGCGCCCGAATCATCCGAATGGGTTGGGTGGAGCCGTAAAACCCCCTCACTCACTCACTTATGAATAAATACTTATCCTATCCTAACATGGAGTAGATATACTACTTTTGGCCAACTCTGTAAAGTCAAGTTGGTAATAACATCAGATCCGAATTCTCACGCTTTAATCTGTGCTCCTTAGTATCATACCGGATATTGCCGTCGCCCTTTTGATCTCCAAACAACTGTGCTTCATAAAATTATAATATTATTATGAGTTTGATACCCGCTTGATGAATCGGTTGACTAATTGATTACCGGTTAACGAGCTAAACAGGTGCGTCTTTTGAACAGGTGAATCAGGAATCAGACGAATAGCGCACGACTGTATGTTGGTATCATGCTCGCACTTTCGGTGCTGTGACTGAGATTGTAGATCCGATCTGACCTGATATACACGTAAGTGAATTAGGAATTAAATGTCAAAGTACACACCAATGACTTGTATACTTCTGAATGATCTATATCTCTGCGATGCATGTATACGTGAATGTCCTGCATCCAACATGGTGCATCATCCAGCACAGACAGCAGACGAAATACAGTTACATGCAAAGGTAAACATCCTGTAATATTGGCACGTGTCTGCCTATATTGGCTCTATACTTTGTATCAATTGCCGATTTCAATCCAGACAAGAATAATTCCCTTTTCATGTCGATTCTTATTACCTGTTTATGTGAATGAATGTGAGGCAATGTCTTTAAGCCATCAGTCGACATTAACATTCTACATTAGAGAAGTGACGACGAGAACAGCGCCGAACCAAAAAAAAAAACAAAAAACAGAATGAACAGACGTTGAACCCTAAGATGTGAGTATCAGTCAGGTGTTCTCGTTGCTCAGATTGAACCAGTCGTCGGCGACGCTCACAACACTTGTTGGCACCTGAATTAACTCAAGGTCAATGAACCTAGATCGCACGTTAATCATTAATTAGCATCTCCGAGTGTGCATGAATGCGTAATCGATCACCATAGCGTTTCGCTAATAGTCTACATATATCGCCTCTCTTAGCCAAATGTTTCATTTATGACGCTTAAAGGGAGGGAGAACTGGTTAAAAATGGACTTTGAGTCGTTATTTGATGCACCAAAAATGATTCCTATTCCTGGCCCACACAAGAAATATCATCGCTAACGATTTTGCCGGAGATATATTGCTAACTAGGCGTGACGTCAGGAGCTGTGATGAAACACCGAGTTCCCCATCTTTTACAATGGGCCTCGTCATATCAGCGTGTCCTGCGACTAAACCCCTGGATATTTTTTTATTTTCTTTTCGGAAATAGATAGAATAATCATTTTGCCACCAGTCAGGCGCGAAAAAAAAAATTATTTTTCGCTATTTTTCTTATTTTAACAAGCGATTTTCTATGACACCTACCATGTTTCTCATCCTGAAACAGTAAAAAGGTCAGCCAGAGTGCACCACGCATGCGCTTTCGTTTCGTAAACAACAAATATGTCTTTTTATGGCGAAGATGATCTGCTCTGATTGGCTGAAATCGATAGCTTCACGAGAGGAACGGGACCAATCAGCCATCAGCCAAACCAAGCCATCAGCTGACGTTTGCCTCCTATACTTCGCAATGGAAGCTATTCTCCCATAGGCGCAATGCTAACCCCGATATTCGGAATGCATTATTTCCTTACGCTTGCATCCAGGCATGGTGTTTTTGGCACGGAATGCTATCAATTGGTGCTATGAGTCAATAGAACATCACTTAAAATTTAGTTCCCCATCCCTTTAATCAAACACTCGATGTTTTCTTAATTTTCGGAAGCTTTTCAGATCAAGTCGTTTGGAAAATCACAATTGTGTAATCAGACAGCCTCCATCTACCATAAGAATTCAACGTTCATGGCTCAACCAATCGGTGAGGATGTCGCACTTTCTCAACGACTGTTAATGCCATTATGCCAGCATATCGTGAATCTGGAGCCAAATAACCGGATATTTGGCTTCACATTCACTTAAACATTATCAACCTTAGCATAATCACCTCCTTCCCAGGACTTATCTCTTAATTTATTCTAAACAATAAGTTAGAGCCCAAAACAATGATAAATAGATACAATGGAACAACACTAACCAATTCACATGTCCAATACCAATATAGGTTGTTTACCATATTGTTCACGTCAGCAATAGTCCACAGACGAAATTGCCAGTAAAATGAACATATCATTCTGCATATTTGTCATCTGTGATGACACAAACGAACAAAAAGTTTTGAAAGCGGCTTCAAGCTACGGTCCAATCAAGGTAATTTTAACTGTAGCCCGCATACATCATTACTGCATTCTATGCAACGAGTATTCTCATTCGGGAGCCATCCTAAAAAGGCCAGCGTCTCCTCAATGCTGAAGAAAGTACATCGAAGTACATGGAAAGTCTGCTCGTCAGCCATCCTGCTGTCAGTGACTCTGCTGTAGTTGGAGTACAGCTGCTGTACTCGATCAAGAAACTGGCGAGCTGTCAAAAGGCTTTGTCGTCATGAAATCGGTGATCTCAATGACTCCAGACGAGATCCAAGCATTCGTAAAAGGTGCTTGTATATTGATCGTATTTCTGCGCCATGAAATATTCCACAAGTGATCCTCTTCCGTGGATCGAGTGGCGCCGTATAAGAAGCTTCGTGGGGGCGTTGAATTCATTGCCGAGATTCCGAAAACTGCAAGCGGAAAGATC
Organism: Capitella teleta; assembly: GCA_000328365.1. Taxonomy (NCBI): domain Eukaryota; kingdom Metazoa; phylum Annelida; class Polychaeta; family Capitellidae; genus Capitella; species Capitella teleta. The sequence goes on along the minus strand of KB305197.1, from coordinate 215,752 downwards.
TTACGCCGAGAACTGAACCGGAAGCCGGTCGTTATCAGCAGACGTCTGAGGTGTGACAGAGAACTCGAGTCGTGTATAATATTCATAATCAACTCAAATCTAAATTCCGTTTTCTCTTGTTATGCATCACACCAATCAGTGAAATATAAACTTCGTCTACGAGGAATCAAATTGAGCGCCTAGAGCACGTGACTCGGAAGTGTTTAAAAATGCCATATGGGCATTGCAAACTGTATCTAACACATGTAACGATGCACTAATTTGTAAACGGGATCCACATTATTTAGGAAATCGACATTCATAATTGATTTCGATTGATTTCGATGTCGACGTCAATTATTCTTGTCGATCGGATATTGATGATTACATATTATGATATGAAATCAGTTTAGTTTTAAACACATACATATTAACTAGCTTTTAATGGTCAATAACGGAAAGGAAAACGATCATGCAAAGAGTCTATCTCATATTCAGACAACTTCATCGATGTCAGTCGAGAATCAATGCGCGAAGCATTGTCTTCATTTAATTATCCGAGGAAGCATCGAAGTGAATTAACGTGTCTGGCAAAATGTATCGCCTATCACATATCAGAAACGTCGAATCCATCCACACAAGACTAATGTAATGCATGTAATAAGTTACAAAATTAGTCACTAATCTTGAGACTTCCGCTACATCGCTTAACAGCACGACTTTGATAATCCAATCGGATCATACGCGCAACAAATGTCACCTAAGTGAATATTCATCTTGTTATCAGTCAGTCCATTGGCGTAACTCTATAATTCAGGCGGAAATAAAATCGGCGTGCGAGGTTAAGTAGCTAGGACACGGGATCAAGTCAAATAATACATGTCTGTTGCTCAGATTTGTATGGCTTTAGAGTGATACCAATTACTTATTAATATATACATAAGTATACATTGTCATTGTTAATTAATTAATAAAATTACCGACTGGCGCCCGTATCACCCGAACGGGTTGGTGGAGCCGTAAAACCCCAATCACTCAATAAAATTACCAATCTTTCGTTGCCCATGGGGTTTTACGGCTCCACCCGTAAAACCCCATCACGTATCACGAGGATCATGAATTTATGATTATATGCTATTGAGCGGCATGTGACCCCATTCAAACGTGACGATATGATGTCATTATTGAGAATGCCTATTTCCTCAAAAGGGTATTAATACTTCCTTGACGTCACAGTTATTTTGAAATAACAGAACGTGACTAAATTGGCCATAACGGATGATTGATCTATAACCGTGGGATTCTAATGAACTGTATTAACCAGTCATTAAATCAATAAAAATCGTCATCTTAACATTTCCATCGAATAAATCTGTTTATGAAACAACAACTCGGGAATCTATATTATGTATGAGATGCGTTAGACCCCACGTGACCCTGACGACAGAAATGTTCGCACCGGCAACTGAGGAGATGTCGAGTGAACACCAATCAACAATGAAGGGAAACTGAGCAAACAAGATATCCTGGTGACGCAATCCTCTTAGCATAGAGCGAAGAACAATTGAAAGAACTGCTTAAAAACCTGACCTCCGTAGGAGAGAAGGAAGAACAAAAGCAAGAGAATGTGCCATGAAGTGGCAAAAAGAGGCAGCGAAACAGAGAGGAATGTCAATACATATATGGAGAGCTACTGTAAAAGGTGGATTAGTATAGCTAATATAATTATGTGCAGCGAATATTCATAAACTGTATAACAATTCCATTGCATGCGTACTCGAAATCCTGGATGCATTCTTCCTTCTACCAAACACTCCCTCCTCCCAAAAATAAAAAAATAAAAAATAAAAACAAACAAACAAAAACAACCCAACAACCTAGAGTTGGGCCCAAAATTGGTATAGAACAGGGAAACAAAATATGGAATATAGTGATCAGATCAAAGACTGATTAAAGACTTATATTAAGTGAGTGATTTAAAGGACAACGTTAAGGACATTTAACCAATGAAAAGCAACGAAACGTGGGCCAAGAGATTGACGGGGTGGTGGCCGAAAGGGGAAAAAGAGGGGAAAAACGACACCGAGGAAGGAAGAGGGTGGGTGAGTTGGGACCAAAGAAATTGCGGAGGTCACCGTTTAATTTGGGATTATTGTGGAATTTTGTTTCAAATTGGGGGAAAAAAACAACAAAAAAACTCACCTCACCAATTGTAGTATTTCTAAATATAATATCCGATGTGACGATAAAAGTGCGCGGTAAGTATGATTAATGTACGATTTTTATTCCATCCCAGAGTCATAAGATAAATTTCCATGCGTGGCGACAGTATGTCTTGAAATATTGATTAAATAGGATTTATTATAATTTTATTGTAATTCCCCACGCAAAATATTGCATTGTTGATTCAAGGGTGGAATTCAACAATACAATATAATTATTGGTAAGATATCAGCAAACACACGGACACACAGTGGATTGGTGCAATATGCCAATGAGCATTGGCTGGTGAACCAATTGGTTAAATCAAATGTTCTATGGTGCTAATATCTACCAATTGAACACCCTCACGAAAAGCTAGATGGAACATCTTTAAGCTGCATTGTCTCTATCAGAGTCGATCTGCTATCTGCCGCATAGATTGAATTATGAATGTACATCTCTGGTTTCTATGTTTGGCTAGGGTAAAATTGCAAGTGAGTCTCTTGAAAATGTCAAACAAGTTTACTGAGCCACCTCATATAAATGATAAACAAGTCAAATAATTTATTGGAAGCCAGCCAGCAGTGGCGCATTGTCGCTAAGGGCGTAGAGGCGATGGCCACCCCTCATCTTAAAAAAAAAAAAAAAAAAAAAAAAAAATCCTAATAATAACAATACTAATACTAATGTAACACAATCGTTAATATTACTATATTAACATTAACATATAATCGTATGTAAATATATAATCTTCTTTATTTAAACAAATAATTATTTTGTTGTGGGAAATACAGTATTATAATTGCTTATGAAAGCTGCCACGCGGTCAGCCCCATGAATGAAATTGCTGTGTTCTTCACTGACTTCAATAAGAGCCTTAAATTGTGATATTTCAATACAACATGATTGCAAACAATGAATTTGACCACACTCGACTAATAAAACATTGTGTAATTCGGTGGAAAGACAAGATGCAGTCCTCATCTTCCAGGAACTTTACACAGTAGCCGTTGCAGCATTGGAAGAAGTGTAATCGTTGAGGAAGATTCAGCTTCCAAGGCTTGCATGTTCCTTCGAGGAATCCTTGATCAGTGCTGATGGTTGTTTTCTAGTCTTTATCGAGATACTGAGCCAAGTGTTGGAGGTGAGCTCATATTTACACTACACGTTACCACTGCGACGGATGAACGTTCGTTCGGTGCTTTGAAGCTCATTAAGGATTATCTACGGGCAACAATGGGGGAAACCCACCTCAATGAGTTGTCATATTCAACTCAATGGTTCATCAACAGGGATATCATATTTGACCCGGACGTGGTCCTCGACAATTTCTCACACAAAACCCGTGGTTTGGGGTTTTCTTGAATGCAGTGTGGTAAATAAAATTCTTAAAATGGGTTTATAATTGTTGGCTTGTGTGTGCTTTCAAATTTGATCATGCACGATTCAATGAATAATTGAACAGAATAAGTATTTTTAAGATCATTTATAGGTTAAATTTATTCGGTCATCATTGTTGCTCCCTATCATCTTCATTGTAATAATGTGCATCCTGCAAATAGATCAATTATTTTTTTTATTGACGGAGTCTCGGCCATCGTCTCAAGAGATTTTCAGAAAACGCCACTGTAAACCATGAAGGATGCTTCACGTGTAATCTTGATGTTTGGTTTTTCTTGGAAAGTAAGTGACCTCCCCCTCCAATTCTTTGTTTTGCTTGTGCGCATACGCACTCGTCTAGCCTGACAATTAAGATGTAGTCGTGGATTTGAAGCGTCTGCTAATTGCCAGTCATGAGTCGTGACATGGCTCGCTTATAATTGCGACATTCAATATGTTTCTATTAGAATGATGTTGTCTGAAATGAGCGAACAACACATACCCAATCCATTTAATGTTCTACAGTTTAATTTTTTAAAGGTTAGACAAGCAGAGCCGAGAAAGGCCTTAGTCAGAGCAGAGGGAATTTATATTCGAATTTAGAACCTATATATAATGGAACAATAAAGCTCAAATCATGAGCGGAATAAAAGGGTTCTCATCTCTATATATCGGTCCCACTGGCGTTTATAAATGCGTAAAGTTTAATTTTGAACAACTTTGTGAGCAATTAATATAATGAAAGATCAGAAAAGCTTGAAACGGGAATATTACGTGCAAGGCAATTATTTTTTAAAGAACTGCTACTAGAACTGTGAACCATTCGCTGCTATACCTTTGTCAACAATGAACAACGTGAGATTTTGGCCGTTACTAAAAATTTTAATCAAATGGATGAAAGCAATATTATATAAAGTATCAGCTCAGGATATTCTATGCTTGTTCTATGTTCTTGATATCATCTTAATATTTACATGAACGCAGCCAACGATTATACTGACGGGTGGACCAGATTAAACATTTGATTCTTCGATGGAGGCTTCCTTTCAGGACGCATGAGTTCAACATCCTGCCCGATCAATAACCCACAGATCAACAACAGGACGATTATAGACTCACGATTCGCAAATTGATCTGCGGGGACGCAGGATAAACAACCATTTGTCGGCAATGAAATCACTTCGATACACGTAGCTTCAATTGCACACGTGCACGTTCTTATCGCGGATCAGTTATGTCAGCATCTATTGGCAGTGAACTCTCTGTTCGAAAACGTGGGAGTGGTGTAATATCTATTATAGGATATGGTCCAACTTAAAAATGCTGCATTTTCCTTTATTGTTGGGCGCGTGCAGTTATTGTTCAAGTTAAATGAATGAATCAAGTCGGAGCCCGAATCCAATTGCAAAGTATTTAATTGTAACAGAGGGCTTATATACACCAGAGTAGAAATTAACAGAAAGAAATAGCATGAAATAGAATTGAGTAATTGAAAGAATAAAGTTCATGAGTGATTAAAATTAGATGAGTTCAATGAATCACTCAAGATGCAATAGTAGAACATGTCCGGTTTGAAGATGGAAGTCTATCAAGTACTCGTCCTGATCTGGTGCTTATGCCGAGGGGTTGGGATGAAGGTGTACACTCAGGAGCCAGAGGAGCTGGAGGCGTCGGCGTAGGTTCTGGTGTCAGCACTGGCGATGCCATTTCAGGTCCACTCTCGGTGCAAAGCATCTCTGCTCCAGGTGGCTTGACTTAGACAAATGTCATGGAGGTTTCTTCGGACGCATCCATGGCTGCTGTCATCATGGATCCACCAGGAGTGAGAGGCATCGTCAGAGTGTTGGGCAGTCCCAGGGTACCACTTTTTGCTGGCAGGATCTTCAATCCAGATGGGCTGTTCGGGTGTGAGTGACGGCTGAGGACCAGAGGGTTTAAGATGGGCAGAGCGTCTTTGGTTGAGCTCCATCTTCTGTTCAGTGGTCAGTGTAGATGGGGTCATCAATGGGTTGAGGCGAGAGTTCAGACGTCTTCTAAAAAAAAGCTCTGCAGGTCCAGGTACTTGATCACCCAGTGGGGTGTCGTGGTAGGCAATCAGTCCAAGGGTGAACTCAAAGTCCGTCTTGCACTTGTTCATCAGCTGTCGGATGGTCTGGATTGCTCTCTCTACTCTCCCATTGCTCTGGTGATAGCGAGGACTGCTGGTGATGTGATGGATCTCTGGCGGCGGAGAACCGTTTGAAGGCATGGGAGCTGAAGCAGGGGCCGTTGTCAGTCAGGAGGGTCTCAACTAGGCCAAACTTCTGGAGATTCCGTTGAAGAGCCGTGATGACAGCAGGGGTGGTCATCGAGGGCAGACGATCAATCATGAGGTAGCCAGTGAAGTAGTCCACTGCTACCAGGTAGTGGACAGTCTTGAATGCCATGATGTCTGCAGCTACAATCTCCATTGGTCGTGAGGCCATTAATTGACGCGGATTTGACCTTCTTTTTGTCTTAGCATGGATTTGGCATTCTGTGCAGAGCTCAATGGTCATCGTGATGTCATGGTTGATGCCAGGCCAGAAGACTGTCGAGCACGGTGGAGGGTTGAGGTCAGCCCTTGGTGGGCATCATGGAGTCGTCGAAGTGTATCCTCTCAGGGTTGCAGGGATGACCACTCGTTGTCCCTTGAGCACCAGTTCATCAACCACTGCCAGCTCGTCTCTAAAGCTCCAGTAGGGATGGAGGTGGGGTGGGAGATCTTGCATGCTCTTCGGCCAACCACTCATGATGAGATCAGCCAGCTAGCTTAGATGTGGATCATTATCCGTTGCTGCTTGCAGGGTCTGCAGTCTGTTGGCCTCTATCCTGAGGACCTGGGCAGTTTGGACATCAAGGCCTGGTTCTGCAGATGGAGTTTGGTCTTGCTTGATCAGTCTGGATAGAGTATCAGAGAGTAAGACTCGATTGGCACTAACGTACTGTATCTCGATGTCATAGGTTTGTAGTCTTAGTAGCATGCGCTGCAATCGTGGCGGAGCCTGGCTGATGGGCTTGATGATGATCGAGGCTAAGAGCTTATGGTCTGTATGGACAGTTACTTTTCTGCCAAACGTGCAGTCGTTCACACGCAAACACAACTGCCAATGCTCAATGTCGGCGTAGTCTCTCTGCTGGAGTCAGGGCTTTGCTGAGGAACCTGACTGGTCGACCATCTTGGATCAGGACGGCACCCAGTCCCTTGAGGGATGCACCAGTTTCAACTGACTGGCTTGCATGGGTCGTAGTGCGTCAGTGTGATGTGCCTGGCAATTGATTTCTTGATTGCATCCATTTCCAACTGCATGTCAGCCGTTCAGACAAAGTGCACCCCCTTCTTAAAGGGAGGGAGAACCGGTTATAAATGGACTTTTAGTCGTTATTTGATGCACCAAAAATGATTCCTATGCCTGGCCCACACAAGGAATATCATCGCTAACGATTTCGCGGGCGATATATTGCTAACTAGGCGTGACGTCAGGAGCTGTGATGAAACACCGAGTTCCCCATCTTTTACAATGTGCCTCGTCATATCAGCGTGTCCTGCGACTAAACCCCTGGATATTTTTTATTTTATTTTCGGAAATAGATAGAATAATCATTTTGCCACCAGTCAGGCGCAAAAAAAAAAAAATATTTTTCGCTAGTTTTCTTACTTTAACAAGCGATTTTCTAGGACACCTACCATGGTTTCTCATCCTGAAAAAGTAAAAAAGTCAGCCAGAGTGCACCACGCATGCGCTTTCGTTTCGTAAACAACAGAGATGCCCTTTTATGGCGAAGATGATCTGCTCTGATTGGCTAAAATCGATAGCTTCACGAGGGGAACGGGACCAATCACGGCAAGCCCTCAGCTGACGTTTGCCTCCTATACTTCGTAATGGAAGCCATTTTCCCATAGGCCCAATGCTAACCCCAATATTCGGAATGCATTATTTCCTTACACTTGCATCCAGGCATGGTGTTTTTGGCACGGAATGCTATCAATTGGTGCTATGGGTCAATAGAACATCACTTAAAATTCAGTTCCCCATCCCTTTAAGCAAGGACCTCATAACGTTTGTGTGTTGCGCCAGATTCGGCATGAAAGTGGACAGGAAGTTGACTGACCCCATGAGGCTCTGCTTGTCCTTCGGTGGAGCAAGGTTCACAATGGAGTCCACCTTCCTTGGGTCTGGCTTGACTCCGTGTGGGGTGATGATTCTGCCAAAGTATTCGAGAGAGGACTTCTTAATGTTGCATTTGTTGGGGTTAAATTTGATGCCTGCTCTCTTGGCTGCGTCGACCGTTTCAGGTAGGTGGAGGTCGTGACGTTCTTCAGTGGATCCTTGTATCTTCACGTCATCAGCACAGAGGAAGGTGCCTGGGATGCCTTGGAGTGCTTGGTCCATCTTCTGACAGAAAATTTCAGATGAAACTGAGAGTCCAAATGAGAGCCTTTGAAAGCAGTATTTTCGGAAGGGAGTGTTAAATGCTGTCAGTACCTGGCTGTGGGGATCCACAGTCCAGTAACCACTCTTTTGCGTCCAAGGTTGAGAAGATACATCCATGGCGGAGGCTGTATTGAACATCTTCCCAAGAGGCAGTATGGTGCACTGTTTGAACTAAGTACTTGTTTAGATTCCTGGGGTCAAGGCATATTCTGAGAGATCCGTTTTTCTTGATGACTGTGACCAAGTTGTGGACCCAATCTGTGGCTTCTGGACAGGGTCTTATGATGCCCTCACGCTCTATCTTGTCCAGTTCTGCTTTCAACTTGGGGAGGATGCTCTGAGGTACTGCACGAGGAGCAAGCTGTACTGGACGGCATCATCTGTCAGAGTCAGCTGTGCCTCTCCTTCGAAGAGTCCAACGGAGCCATCAAACATCTCTGGGAAGATCTGTTTGAGGTCTTGTAGTGGGTCGCCTGTCTTCTTGCCAAGGGGGGGGATGGTCCTTCCATTTCTTCTGCAGTGCTCTGTAGTCGACACTGGCTCCTTCAGTGATGCGGACAGCTTCTAGTGCACAGGACACCTGACGCTGATAGCAGACATCAGCCATGGTGATCAAATGGAACTGCTTGCAGAAGGGCAACCCCAGAATGATCTCGCGGCCATGCTTGGTGACTTAGAACTCTGCTTTCTCTTCTTTACCATTGCAGGTGACAAGAACTGTGATGGTTCCTTGGTTGCCAAGATCCATTCCGGAGATACCTCTGAGGACTGCTCTGCAGGGTTTCAGTCCATGTTGGCTGATGCCAATGGAAGGCAGTAGCCGCTGTGGAAGACACGATGCCATTGCTCCAGTGTCTACCTTGCCTTCCTCCTGGTAGGTCCGTCCTGCTGCATGGAACGTCACATAGGTCAGGACTTCTCTTGGATGGTTGCGTTGGATACTATCTATGTGTATACTGTCCATGTCGAATGCCATGGCGCTCTCTTCGTCTATCTCCTCAATAGCATTCTGTTTTCGCTGCTTCTGCATACACACACGTTCAAAGTGACCAATACGAGAGCACCCATTGCATTTCTTGTTCTTCGCCGGGCACTGCTGTCTGCTGTGTCTTCTTCCTTCACACCATCGACACTGCTGAGAAGAGGAGGAAGAGGATCTGCTGTCATCTCGTCGGCGCTGAAGACTTCTGTTGTTGCTTATGTACTGAGCATCTACGTGCTGCTCTGGAGGTGTACTTGTCGCTGGACTGTTGATGCGTTCCATGGTTGCAGAGAGTGCCTCAAATCCCCGCATGATGTCGAGGCACTTGGTAATGGTCACGTCCTTTCCCTTGGACATCAGCTTCTGCTTGCAGGAAAAGTTTGCACAGCCGTGGATGAGCTTGTCTGCTATCAGAAACTCAGTGTTAGCGGGGAATTGTGCTTGTTCATACACATCGCTTAGCCTGGAGAAGTAGGCTGCTGTGTTCTCCGCCATCTGCTGGGTGATGCTGTAGAACTCTTCCCTGGCTTTACGGTACATCGTTTCATGAGTGATGCAGTCAGCAAGAGCCGTCAGCAGCCGTTCAGGGGTCGAAGTTGCAAGGTCAGGTCGCTCTCGTCGTCTGACGTCGATCATAAACTCTGCATGAGCGCCAGCCCAGATGTAGATGTGATTGACCTGGACTGCATCGCTGCTGGCTGCCAATGGGCCGTCGATGATGCGGGACACTTCTCTCTTCCACAGCTGAAACTGGGAGAACGCCTTGCTTGATCGCCAATCCACCTTGGTCTGCGGGACGTAGTAGGAGTCCCATGGTTGGAGATCGTAGTCGTCGGTCGAGCAATTGAAGTAAACTTCAAGGCGTGTAGAAGATCGGGGTCACCATGTTCAAGTTAAATGAATGAATCAAGTCGGAGCCCGAATCCAATTGCAAAGTATTTAATTGTAAGGCTTATATACACCAGAGTAGAAATTACCAACATAAAGAAATACATGTAGCATGAAATAGAATTGAGTAATTTAAAGAATAAAGTTCATGAGTGATTAAAATTAGATGAGTTCAATGAATCACCCAAGATGCAATAGTAGAACAGTTATCATTGCTTATATCGCGTGATCGTGAAGGGTCTGCTGGAATTCATGTCTAATGATCATTACAGACCAAGCATCAAGCGAGATCCGAGGACTCTCTACAAAAGCAATTCATTCGCCACTCAATGTGTGAAGTGTTACACGCCCTGAAACCACGGTGATCGTGTGCACCACAGCAGCAATACCAACTATCTCTAACTTCCTGCGAGCGCGATTGATTTGATAGTCTATAGTTTGAGTTCTACGTCTATGTGGATGTCTTCAATGTCGACAAAGGAACGATTGTTAATTCATTATTTCAGATTAGAACGATATCTGGTGTACTATAGGACGCTAGCCTTCGTGTATTTGGTTCCAGAAACATTATACGAAATCGATAAAACCGTGAAAATGAAAAAAAAAAAAATAACTAACCTCAAACTGATAATGGTGTCTTATACGACGATGGCTACAAATGGCGAAATTGACTCGTAATACATATATACACAAATCAAACGGCGGAATTTTCCCAAGTGATATCTAAGTATAACAGGCAAGGGTCACTGCGTTCAGCTGCGTCTACCTGATGTCTTTACCTGAGCTGATTAGCCAACCTTTTGAATTGCACGAACCTGCCCCCATTGACATTCCCTGTTAAAATGTTCGTACCCTAAGAACGGAGCACGCAGTTTTGTCCGAGGAGGCGATGTCTGACACTCAGACTCATGCATACTGATTCTCCGCAATCTTTGGAATCTCTTCAAGATCTCGTTCGAGGAGGCGTTCCTCGCCACCGAATAAAAAAGTAGGGGTTTCTCGTGAAATAAAAATCCCTTGTTAGTGAAATGTCCGCAAAGAAGCACGCGTATGCCGAGGCAGTGCTCCTGTATTGCGTGGCAGAAAAGCATGTAACTTAATTGTTCCTATCACGTGTGCTAAACACGGAGACGCTGGTTTCAGTGCAACTGGGATTGGATATCTGTGCGATAAACTGAGCTGTGAAATTGCCTACTTGGCAATCAGTTCCAGCAAATACACATCGCGTGGAAATGTTCGCTGCACTGGCCACAATTAAGTGACCGAATGACAACAGAGATCACTTTGATTGCCCTTGTCTGTGCAATTTGTATTCAGCATGCTCTAATTATATTGACTGGTTGATTAGTAAGTGCCTGAATGCATGTTCAAACAATTGGCACAGATGATGAGGCTTTTTATGTGTGTGTATTTCGGTTTAATACTTCCGGTGGTTTAGAGCATAATGCATTTATGACGACATGGCTTTTATGTCAATGGATGCCGTGTTTTCCTCTACCCATGAAAGAATAAAGCGTCATATATCTTCAACTCTTTTTCTCCATATTAATCTGAATAATATTAAACCTGCTGCGACGCCAACTTTTGATTTGCGATTGACAAAATGTTAAAGCTTACAACGTGAAGCACTTCCAGGGAATGCGGTTTTTGTGCTTCCCTTCGTGTCCTTGATTTCGACTTTTAGAACCTTTTGATGGGAAAGAGGAGTTAGGGAACAAATGCCAACAACGCAAGTTTACATTTAGGTTTAAACCCATTTTAACGACAATGCTGCGCTTCTAAAGGTCAATGTTCTGTTAGATAATAAGTCTGCCTCGAAACAAGAATGTTTGTCAAAATGCTTCTTCTTCAGGGCCTTGCTTATTCTACCTGTTTAATTGTTGTTTCATTGTGTATATGTATATATATATATATGTATATATATATATATATATCAAATAATATCTTTAACGATGGATTAACAAGACGTCATATTTTTTAAAATCTAACAGACGGAATCGAAGCAGACGGAGTAGACTTCACGAACAGACATGACATGTATTACCTCGATATACAATAAATTTTGTGCCTGAAACGGTAATGTTTACCTTAGCATCAACGCATGTTTGCCATTTTGATCACGTTCACCCCGTAATAGCACCGGAGTTTTGTCAATTAACCTGCTGTTGCATCTTATGAGCCCTTTCAAATCGAACCCATTCACCAAGTCATGGACTCACAAACACTGCGTTCTCGGGAAACACCTTGTTATTTAAAATATTACAGGTAAAACGACAGCAATATATGCTCAAATGTTTCCACGAAAAGGAGCTCTTGATCGAGATTAAGCTGTATTAATAGGATCCCAAATTAGCACGCCCTTCTTCCAAAGGTAGAGAAGAGGGCGTGAAATCACAGTATTATCCTCTCGATGCAACATTACCTCTTGCACCGAATAAATTTCGCAGAGCTAAACGCCACGTAGAACAAATGATAAACACTAGTAGGCCGTGACCTAATTTGGTCAGATCTCGGCCAATCTTGCCATATATAACGGGATCATGACGGCTGTTAGTCCGGATGAGCTTCGATGGTAAATTGCCGCCATTTAGGAAGCAACTCTGGGAGCAAATATATGGGAGTAATGCCCTCTTATTAAGCCCGATAAATGGGGCGATATTCCTTGAGAATAACAAAGGACTCGTTAGAATTCGACGTTAACACATTCACCGCCAAGGCATTTTCGGG
>KB305197.1:181513-192667 GCA_000328365.1 Capitella teleta | reverse complement strand
ACCAACAGCAGAAACAACAGTGGTAGCTAGAGGTCTTCTTTGTATTCTCATGACCTTCGTCTAAATAGCGTTGCGTTGCTGGTAGCTTTTTAGCCAACACGAGTTAAACCAGTAAAACCGAGGACTCACGGAGAGCAAGATTCAAAAGGGGAAACATACTATATGATTGCCTTTGGTAAGCGTGTTCCATGCAGATACAAATATCGACGGTGTCAGTATGAGGCCAGGAAGACTGCCTCGTTGTCAGTCTCCAGGTCAGCACTAATGCAGCATCGTTATAATGACAACATGTATGAGCGATCGTAGTTATGCTTGATCTAAATGAGAGTGTGGTTGTGGTTGTGGCTCACCCAGACCATCACATTTGGAGATCTATGGGGTATGAAGGGTGCTATATGAGTTATAAATAGCCATGCGGTGCAGACTTGCTTTCTTTTAGTGCAATGAGTTGCAATGAGGTCATGTCTGATGCTGTGTTGATGGAAACAGAAGAGTGATCTAGTGCCACTCAACAGAGACGTCTGTAATGTCAAAAATCGTTACAAATGCATGCACATCGATAGTTGACCCGGTCGCAGTTGTATCGCTAAATGCATTACTTGCAAGACCTGTGTAATTCGTCACATTTTACCTTTGTCTGGATTGTGGCGTATTCTAGATTTCATTCTGAAGTAAGATAGATTATTAGATAGCGATATATAAATAATTCCGATTGTCACTCATAATTATATTGAGACTATAATAGTTATGATAAAAACGGATACCTAATTCAAATGAAGAACATCGACTCTTCGGCAATCGAGATATTTTGCCCCTTGAACAACCGGGCGATACAACTAGGCTCAGTGGGCACTATGATGTCAATATCCATTGGTTACATCTCATCTTGGCTTACGTAATAATTGCGGAGTTGGATGAGCGCCTTAGTTCAGATGATAGACACCCAATGACGTCATTCAATTCACCCACGTGTAAATCCACCAGGAAGAAGGCATTGTGACCTGTTAGACTTGCTATATTCGTTGACACGTTCAAGGATGTGAGCGCATTTCGGAATCTGACATCCGATTACCCGGGGATCGGGGCTGTCAACGGGTTGTTTACCATCAAGGAACTCATTAGTTGCACACGTTATAACCGAGGAATATGCTGAATCCGCGTTATTATTCACTCACTTGGCAAAAAGTGTGGCCATCGGATATTGTCTTATCTTGGATTGTTTCAATTAAACCCTGCCGTTAAGCGGTAGTTATGTGGTAAAATAATAGTAAAATCCTTTAAGATTAGTCTTTGCATTAATTATCCTTTACTGCATATAATCGGTGTTGCTGAGTCGTATATGGCTGAACAGAGGCTGCATAAAACTGTCCTTTCGTGGCAAGAACTGGATGCCCATTGAGGGTGAAGCACATCTTTTGAGATCATTGTGCATTACCGTCTTCATGCAAGTTTCCCATTAAAGATGTACCAACCATGCTGTCGAGTGGCGCCAACGTTCAGCCAACGTCAAGTCCTACTTATATCGAGTCTTTTCTATTGCCTCCCTCTTCTGAAACCCTGGACGAGCAGCAGGGAGAGAGAGAGGGAGAGAGAGAGAACCTAAGTAATACATGTTAAAAGTCGTCAGTTACCACTCACATCAGCTGCATCTGGACTGCAATTATGTGTTGTATACTTCGTCGCAAGCTGTTAAATGTGCTGTCTAATTGCGTCAGTATTTATTTAATTGGCATTCTTGAGTGATGGGGTTTAAGGCTCCACCCAATCCGATCGGATGATACGGGCGCCAGAACGGGGTTTCCCCCTACTCTTATCGATAAATCCCCAGGGTTCTTTATCCTGCATACCACCATAGACAGTAGTACACAGCGCCCGGCCTTGTTACGCAGTTAGGCAGCACTGCAGAGTCACCGAAGAATTTACAATTATAACGGATTACAATTATAATTCACAATCATAACGCCCGTGGCCTGATCGGTTCTCGAACTCGGGACATCGACCCCCACGGTCGGCATTGGATTGTATTCAGTGGTTTAACCCACTGAGCTATCCGGTGCCCCTAGTTCTTTGCCAGTGATTAGCGATAATGCAAAGAGTTGGGCCCAGTAAAACATGAGCATATTGAAGAAGTGCATAACCATTTAAACCACAAGCGAACAAATGATCAATATTGCCATAACTGCAGCACTGCGCACTGTAATAGTGAATTACGGACATCGAAAATACAGCACTACTCTGTCCGTAATAAGCATTGATATATTCGCAGTGAAGTATTCCCGGGTGAGTTCTCAGTTGGGCTGTGGCCTACCAAATGCACAATAACTTTAAGGGGACAAGGATAAGTACATCAGATCACCGTGCACCTATCCATATGTGTTATTGCGCAGGTGAGCTGGCAAATCTTAACCAGCCTACGTTGGTTCAGTTGTTGCCTCTTGCTGCACGGGTTAAGCGCGGGTCATCTGCTTCCGTTTACTATATTATACAACTCTAAGGGCCCGGGTAACATCAGAAACAACCATTGTCTCCCGATGTTATTGATCCAGTGCCTCCCTTCCTGGATTCTCACCTCATGTAAAATTAGCACCTAGGATAATCATTGAACTGTATATTGTATTAATATTTTATTTATTCCGAGAGCATTTTCATTCCATGTGATCAATGGCTTTTTTTATTTATTATTCATCATACCTGGTTTAATATTCTGTTGTTTGAGCTATTTTTGCTTCTACGATACACATGAAATAATAATATTATTATTGATTTATTCAATTATGACATTGTAAATGCGTTCCGAATGGGCATAATGACAATTCTGTCGAGTGTAATAATTATAAGATATGGAATATGCCCACAAGACACGAATCGGAGCCAGCAACCAATCTTGCTTTTTCATGTAAGGCACTTAACTCCTCCTTAATTTCTCAGATCACATAAGTCTTAGTGGCTTCAAGATTCCGAAGTTAAAATCAGCCAAAGTAAAAAAAAAAAAAAAAAAAAAAAAAAAAAAATAAAAATAGTAATAATAATAATAAAAGAAGAGAAGAACCATTTACCTTGAATGGCCAATGGCAATTATGTATAGTGTGCTCGTTTATCTTATACCAGCAAAATGAACTGTGCTGTTATATAGGTCAACAAAAGCCTTCCGTTCCGATAGACGGAACAGATGTGCAATGAAATCACCGAGGCTGGTTGCGTCGATGACCTCCGGCCGACGGTAAACAAAGTTGACGCCAATGGCAAGTTGAAGTTATAACCGGAGACAACATCATCGTCCGCATCCCACAAACGGATTCCTTTGTTGGCTAAATAGAAACGAGATTCAACGAACAAAGACTGCCCTAATATCTACCTATTTCAGTTCAATTATATGGTTATACCATACAATTAATCAGTGATAGTACATGCAAATTTACTGGAACGGGCTGTTGTTCTCAGCGTCTGTTCCCCTGTTGGTCATTGGGCGTCATGATTACATGAGAGCGTAATTCTACGAGTTTGGGATCTAATTAAGGGAAGGGTCGCATGTGAAACGGATAGCATTGATAAATTGATACATCTTTCGTAACGCGATGTCCTAAAGGACTGTCACACAAGTTATGTAATACAGTCTGAGTGCACAATAAATGTGCAAGTTTACAAATCATTCTTGTTTTTTTTTTTTTTTTTTTTTTTTTTTTTTCTCTTCAGCAAAGTTGACTGTCGGACATTAAGTAGATATACTAAATATTACACACCCATAAGAGTAAGTGCTGCGCTGTCTATGAACATCATTAGACTTTTCAAACGAACAAAGTCATGCTATTCCTATCCTCTGCCGTAACGAGTGTTTTGTGACGGGTTGCAGAGTCGAAACGTCACGATTGTTCAATCACGTGTGACAATACAGGTTATTTGGGGGTTTTAGATGGTTCACAATTAAATTGTGATATAATATTATGATCAATTCAATGGCACCCTGGTTATTTTGAAAAAAGCGATATTAAGACGTGTTTACCGCATCTTACTGAAGTCTATTTATGAGAGTGAGTCCCCCTTGCAAAGTGAAATCAACTGGTTCTAAGCACTGCTATTTATAGAGGCATTCAACTATTATATATGAATTTAACGGGGTGTACTGTTTATCAAATATACTGTACATCTAAAACCATTCTCTTTAATCTTTGAAAGAAATATTCGCAGCGTATATTGCTTAATTGTTATATTTATTTGTCGGAAATCAAAGTAGATGTTTCCGAAATATATTACTGGCAATGTTGGTTACACAATAGCAAAAATCTCAAGGCCTTAGATGCCTTTTATTACGACTGACAGGTGTGCACTTTGCCCGTTCCAAGACTTTATTCACCGAATTTTGTCTAACCTTGTTTTACAATACTGACTTTAAAGTATCATATCATCAATGTGCCAATACAAATCGATAATAATCCGCATAGTGAACAGAGAGAGGAACTGCGTCTTCAGAAGCTTTTAAAGCAGGAAGGATGTAAAAAAAGATTAGCCTTTTCTCAGAAACATGCGACATAAAAATGGCCAAAGACCATTAATCCCGACAAGACATGCTGCCCAAACACAATATCCACATACCACTCATAATATACCAAATGTGCAAACAGCCATTAATGGACTACCAAGACCTACGTCCCATTACGGAAGAAAGAGATCTGTGATACACGTATAATTTATATGTATCTACAAAATCAAGAGCCAATCCATTGATGAGAAGAGATCGAAGGCCCTTTGCATAACCGACAACCAAGATCATATTCCACGTGACTGGTTGACTGGCCAAACGCGCATGAATTCACGGCACGGATATCACTCCGCCTCCTGGAAAACAAAACTCTTAAAACATTTGTCTCTTACTGGATGGTTAAAGCGGAAAACGCCCACTCAGTGTTGATTGCTAATATATTCGATTTCATGGATGCGTGATCAGATACGCAGAATATCGATGGTGCCGTTAAACGAGAGGATCATTCGCGAATTCGTGCGTCACATGATAATGACGTGCAACCGAAATGTCCACCATTACTGCCCCATCATTGTATGGATAATATAAACAGATATAAAATAAGATAAACATAGTTTGATGAACTTGTATTATATACGTTTTTTAGTGTTTTTTTTTTTTTTTTTTTTTTTTTTTTTTTTTTTTTTTACGATTTAATCATGCATTGAATCAAGTTTTGGGTTTTAATTCAATTCAACGCCCAAATGCAGCAAAGCTTCATTCCATAAGTCAAAAATGCTTCCCAACATTGGCTGACGTATATGGCAATGGAAATGGGTTTCCATTAAAATTCGGTAATTCCAGCTCGTTTTGTATAGCGAGTATTTATAACTATCACCCCGGACAAAAAAAAAAAAAAAAAAAAAAAAAAAAAAACAGCATACAAAACCCGATACAATATAATTATAATCAGGCTGCGCAGAGCAATAGCCACATTGACAAAATTTATAGGATAATTGAAGGCAAGATATCTAAGCTATTGCATGGTTTGACAGCTGGCCACTATTTCTTCGTGAGTTCATATAGAATTCACAAATAGCCTCTGGGGTGGTGTTAACTACAAAATGGATCTGTACTTTCCCTTTTCTGTTACGTAGCGATTCTAAACCGAGCCAGAAGGCTCAATTCATTCATATTTGTTTTCGTATTGTTAATCACTATTTATATTACCAATTTCTGTTTCCTCTGCATGGTAATGTACTTTAGTTTCTTTTGTACAATATAATAGCCTTTCTAGATTAGTATCAATAACAATCAAACCACCCAAGGGTGCTCTAGGCGCCGAAATGAGCATGAGACACAAGGCGGGGTAAACAGCAACTGATGATATAATAAAAATTGCGATAAAAACTGCATTATGTATGAAATGCAAACCACTGGCAAAGCATCACAACCAAAGACATGATTGTCTTTTAGGGTTCCAGGGCTTTAGGGCAAAATGCGATTTATTTAAAATGAGCAAGTGTAGCAAGAGGCTGCTATTGAAGGGAGGTGCAAGAATGGTGTGATATGATCCCTCAATTTGGTATCAAAAAGAGCCCTCGATTATAACCAGACAATTGTCATTATTACGTATGCATGTGAATATGTTGCATCAATTAAAACATCGAGATAGCATCGGAATGAGCCCCCCTTCCCCCTTCCCCTCCCAAGGATGTTCCCGGCACTTCCATTGAGCAGGGCGCATATCGGTTACACAATTCGGTCTCTTTTGTTTCTGGAAAAATGTCTGGAACACCGTCTGACTCTTCTGTCTGATGCACATCGATTGAGGTTACAAACCATATCACGATGCAAAGTTTAACGTTTAACCGCTACTTTTCAATAATAATTATAATTTTCTTGAGTTCGGGTTTTGGGTATAATGTAGATTTGTATAAAGATAATTACGTAAGAGATTGTAAATTTATATTTTAAAAGTTATATTCAAGATGACAGGGAGGAATCATATATTACTACAAATTTAAATGGAAACAACTACACCTGAAAAAAATTTATAAAAAAAAAACATGGAAATTTACTCACCAAATTAAACTTAAAATGGAAATAACACATGATAATTAATTTATAAACTTACTTCTTAACACAAAGTCTCTCGCCTGAAGTCCGGTACACGCAGAGGCCTGCTGCCAAGCATCACGGAGCTTGGCGTCCGGAGCTCGGCTCTCTCCCAAAACTAAACTTTAATTGCCGAATTCTCAACTTATAAAATGTTTTTCGCACGTGTCAGATTATACACGCTGGTGATATAGTTGCACGCATGCGCTAAATAATAAAACAACAAAACAATTACAATTAATTTCAACATTCATTAATGAATAATCCACCCTGTATTAATAATATATGCATATAGATAATAATGATTATGTTGAAGGCCGTGGTCGTCATCACAGCCTTGAATCCTCCATAGGGGGTGATGACCTTCACAATGAAACGGATTATGTCTGAACACTGACTCTTGCAGACATCTGATATAAGGCTATCTTTAAGGCGATTATCTCGCACGGTCAGCGACTCCTGTAATCAGTATCCCGCCTTGATTTTTTTCTTTATTGATCTCCCGATTCGAAAAAAATCGCGACATATCTTCGCTTGAAATTTGTTATACACATATTGGATAGAAATAAGAGAACATGTAGGGAATTGGAAGTTTGAAATGGATTGCAGAATTGCTCATATATTTTTAGGTCCCTTGGACTTCTTTTGATTGCGAGCTGATGAGGGTGGCACGTGATTGAGGAGCGCCTGAGGTGAAGACAAGGGTATGTTTGTGCTTCAGGGAAAAGTTCTCCGGTGTTGTTGAGGGGTTGGTGTAGTACTGTCTGCTTGTAAATCGGATTGCGGATCATTCGCTGAGTGCTTTTCTGGAATAGTTCCAGTTTTGTCAGTTGAGCCTCACTGGTATGGGCGTAGCGTGCGCTCCCTTGCTTCAAAGCGGACCACAGCAGTGTTTTGTTGAGGGCTGTGAGCTGGTCTTAAGTACAATTGGGACGCATCCTCATCATGTGGGGCTTTGCTATTCTTCCCTTGTTCAAAACATGGTTCATGTGGTCTTGCATCGTAAGGTTTGAGTCAACATGTACTCCGACTAGGCGTGTTGTTGGTTGATCTGTTTCTCTGGGTGTCTTGGCGGATAGAAAGTTGTCATCATTTCTTTTCTCGGTTCCATTATGATCAGAGCATTGTCGCACGCGTCCGTTACTTTTTGTGTGATTCTATACAGCTAGTTCTGGTCGATCTTGGCTTAAGATAGTTAGGTTATCAGCAAAAACGATGCCGTGGTTCTCTGTTGCATCTATCATTGTGGCGAAGTATATATTACACATGACGCTTCCTTGAATGACTCCAAAGTCTAGAGGGTGGTCATCTGATTGAGCTCCATTGAGTCTTACATGGAAGCCGGAGTAGATGAGTCGTTGCATCACATTCTTGAAGGCGTTGAATCAGTTGTTCTCGGTCAACTCTATCAAAAGCTCCGGCGATATCCGTCTAGAGTAGGAAGAATGGCTCTCGTTCGTTCATCGAGTAGACTGCTTTGCCAATTACATTCATGACAAGGTCGGAACATGAGTGTTTTGGATGGATCAACCATACTGCAGTTTCATCGGCAATGATGTGCTTGGTAACGTGACGGGCAAGTTGACTTTCTATTGTTTTGGACATGACATCTTATATCATTGATATTGGTGGATAGTTTGTGTATATCGCAGGATCCTTTCTTTTATATATCGGTCAGACGGATGATCTCTTCCATGTATGGGGTCACTCTCATAGCTCTAGCATTCTTTCATGGATGGCATGTAGTGGTCGGCACATTGCCATTGAGAGACTCTTGTAAACTTTTGGAGAAATAGCGTTCGGACTAGAGGCGTTTCCAGGATTCAGCTTCTCTAACCATCTTCTTACTTCGTTGGGGGTGCATCTGAATTCTAGGAATTTAGCATGTTTGCGCTCTTGGGATGAATTGACCTCCGTCTGGCAGAGTTGCTTTGGCAATGAATGCCCTTGCAAAGCCTGTATATCTTTCTCGTGCATCTTTGTTCAGAGTGTCACCATCCTTCTTCGTGGGTGGATCATCAATTCAAATGGTGCCCTTCAACTGAAATCGAAATGATCTTCATGTTTGCTCATAAAAAGTCAATAGAAAATTGTCGAGAATTGAAATACTGAGCCGACCAGCCTCGCTACTTTGAGTGGGTTGCTAGGTAAGTTATAATATACGATGAATGAGCAATTATGGAGCAAAATTACCGCACTCGGCTTTGCCTTGACAACCTGAGCCTAAACGTATCCTGCTCGGGCTATAGGTTGAATCCTACAATTTGAAAAAAAAGAGAGGGAGATTAGCTTGTATATACACACGCAAACTGGACGTTGCTCGATCGTGAAAAAAACATGGCAACTCTACAATTCGTTCACTAGATTATCGCTGATTCCGGTTTCGGCGAAAAAAAAAAAACCCAAAAAAAAAACCCCCAAAAAAACCCCAAAAAAACCGCTCCAATTTTGCACACAATAATACTAGTAATCTTTTAGCAAATTTGGGCTTGGTTTTATCTTTTCTGTATTTTTTTTTTAATCGTATAATAGCATGATTTTTGTGTCGGATATACGTGTATTTGGTTATTCGCTCGAATTTGCGAGTGGCTCAGCTTAGGAACAGGTTATGACTAGCAATTGGCGAATCTTCGGCTTTGGACTTGCGAGTGGTTCAGCTAGGGTTTTTTTTCACAATGGGGAGATGGGCCGATGTCGATTCTGTGTGCAAGCTAATTTCCATATCTATGTCATGTGCCAGCGTGGGGCATTCTTGGCTAATTAATTTTGCAACAACTCCTTGTTATTCGAGGAGTAAAACTGCCAAAATATGACACAATTTGCTTCGAAAAGTTGATAAATAACGCGTTAATCCATCAACCCAGAGTTCAATCAAAATTTTCTCATAAGTGTAATCTTGCCGCTTGTTATTGAATTATGCATGTTGGTGCGTAATTAGCGACAAAACGCGAGTTTTATATAATTTATTTTAGCAAGGGATTTAATTTCTTGCACCGCGTCCAGCAGTTGCAAACAACTCTACTTAGAGTGAAAATGCCTTGACTTCATAGACCCCAGTCAAAGTTATTCTTTAATTTGTTTGTCTTCATCAGGGAATTTCATTCCATAGAAAATGACGTCATTATTGACGTTGTTTGTCTCCACAAGAGTGCAAGGGAGGACCACCCTATGCAACATTGGTCTGATAAGGGATACATAGACGAAAGGATGCATCAATGCATCAAAGGAAGTTTATTAACACTGACACACACAGAGCTTACAGTGGTCAACTATTATAATCGATAAAATTGGACACCTGTGATAAAGTGTGAGAGATAAATGGCTTTTGATCTAACAATCGGATCTGATAAGCAACACTTGCTGTTGTCGAAGCCATTGATCCAATTGGGGTCTCATAAACATAAAAGCGCATCTCACCGCAGCGACCAATCAGGAGGTTTCGCTGAACGGTGCGCCAGGGCTAAAAGCGACGCACGCCACCAGCTACTCTCACTTTGCTCTTGAAAGGGCCGCTCTCAAACAGCCAGCATCGCACACGTCTCAGACCGAACTGGATCTCTGAGGGGAACTTGGTGCGTATTTCGATATTTCGTTTGTGGTTTGCGGAAGGTCTATTGATATCCGTATCTGTGGATCATTGACTCAGTAAGTACAATGAATTGTACTTTGTATGTGACGTCGAACATAACCGTGGAGGTCCAAGAAACAACGTTATCCCCGCAAGAGAGGGCGTTAGTGACATCTTTGAAGGAATGGGAGACTTTCTTTGGGACCCGGATCAGCGTGGCTTTGTGTTGTTTCGGAGTGCTTGGTAACATTCTCAATTTGCTCGCACTGACACGCCGATCCCTAGTGGCTCACATGGGACCCATGGAGAAGTCGGCGACTTGTGGCTTGGTCGCTCTTGCTCTCTCAGATCTTCTCTTCTGTTTATTAAACTTGCCGAACGCTTTCGTTCCTCAGGGGGTTAACCAATGGGTCACTTTGGGGTTTGCGGCCTTCTATGCAGTGTACGGACAAGCTGTGATCAACGTATTAGTGGTCAGTTCAACGTGGCTGACCGTGGTCATGGCGGTCAGTAGGTACTTCGCCATCTGCCACCCTCTTCATGCCCGCCTCATTGTTGGCATGAAGTTCGCCAAAGCTTCGATCCTGGCGGTGTTCATCGGCAGTGTAGCTCTCGTCTTGCCCCGTTTCTGGCACTACCAGACGACCTGCATGTATCTGAGCGAAGAACAGCAAGCTATGTACCCATCATCGTCACCTACATGGTACCAACTGGACGAGGGACTGCTTGGTCGCGGAAGCAAAGGATGGCGCATCTATATCATCTGTCACTTCATCTTAGCCGTGTTTGTGCCTGTTTTGGTGTTAGCATTCTGCAATGTGTACTTGGTGCGTGCACTTCACCAGTCAACCAAGATGCGAAATCAATTCACGCGTCGAAATTGCAACTCTTCTGACACAACACGTATCGTCACATTGACATTGACAGTGATCGTTGTCATAAACATTGTCTTAGTCGCCCCGTGTGAGGTCTTCACTTTTATTGACCAAATCATGGACATGCCGATCAACGT
>KB305197.1:154844-181463 GCA_000328365.1 Capitella teleta | reverse complement strand
TTTCGCACTTTTATCGTGCTGGACGAGGAGATGACCGGTTGCGGGTCCCGTTGCATCCACACCAATTCTTCCGCTATTCCATTACAAATATCGTCAACTCATTTCCATCTTCTCTCATACTCATCAATTCATTCAATAGCCTCATTTTCAAAAAGAAATAAATCTCATTTCATCAATCAATATTTATTATTAATATCAATGTTTAATAGAAAACTGCTATGTCTGCAATAACCAAAATTAATATTTCATCTATAGTCCTCTCTCTCTGTCCACCTCTCTCTCTCTCTCTATCTCTCTTTCTCTCACACACACACACCCACCTCATCTCCGTGTTGTCCGAGTGAGCGCAGATAACACAGGGTAGGTATTTGCTATATGATTAATGGTTTAAAACTAAGTGTTTATTTGAGGGAAATTGTTTGAGATAGTGTTTGTACTTGATCAAAGTGTAAGTAGTGATAAATGTGGTCGCGAGAGTTGCGTTACCTTGGCGGTGTATTATTGAGCAATTATCCAAACATTAATTAATATCATAAATCAAGGTGTATATTGTCCCTGAATGATTTCGTGCATTTCGTGTATAATTAATTCGTGGTGGTAATACAATCCTCGGGCTTGCGCAGCGCTTATTTCGCACTCAAATTGTCGCGTTATTTGCAGCAAACAGAATGAAATACTCAGAAATCCATACACATGCAAGTGTAGTCGTTGAAAACCATAAATCATTGCATTAAACATCTAGAAATCATATTTAGCCAGTCCGTTTTATGTGATCTAATTCACAATCGATTATCATAATTAAAAGAAGAAAGTATGCACCAAAAAAAAGTCATTCATCATCCATGATGTACTGTATATAATTATGGACATTGACACATGAACATTTGATTAAACCCAGGAATGCCAGAGGACAATGACCTTGTGTGGTTCGTTGTATCACGAAAAGGTTGTAACAAAACATACCTGCAAAGGAACATAGCGTGTTGGCTTCTTTTTTTGCAAGGGAAGCCTCTATATCCCTTTAGAAAGCAGGTTCTACTACGACAGTATTTAGGGCGCATCTGAAGCCGTACATGTTCCAGGAGCGTGTGAATACGCACGAAACAAGAGTAATTTTGCGTATAAAACGAGAGGCTCAAGGAATGCCAGGTCGTGAAGTTAATGTCTTGATAGCCTTATTGTCACACCCTAGATTCACGCGTGCATCCAGGATGTTGCACTATGTTTTCACTTAACCAAATGGAACCTGTTTTGTATGTGCTCATCTACAGCAATTTCTGATATCCAGATGTAGAACTTCACCAATAAAGAAGTCCTGCCGAGGAGGTAAGCAACTAAACACTTACTAAGCAAGAGGTACAGCGGCTCCGATTCTGAGAAGAATAACAAATGGACCTGATCAGAAACGCAGAGCAGTTTGAATGCTGGTTTATTAGGGTTAATTGGGCAACAATGATATGTCAATTGTTTGGCTTCCGTGCCACAGGTCCTGAGAAAGAGTAGTTGTAATATAGATGCGTTGTCTAATATAAAATACAGCGTGTTAAGACTCTCTGTCGCCATAGTTACAAGACTATTGGAAAGGAACTATAAAATGAAAGGAAACATCAGTGTATATCAGAGGCTACTATAATTATGAATAATAACTATTTTTTGGGATATGCCACGGCGAAAGAAATAGTTAAATGTCATACTTCGGGATGCTGAGCATATATAACGGGTTGGTTGATATAACTTCAAAGGTTCACTAAAATGTGTTGACCCGAATTCATAAAGACAATTGAAAGGATATAAAGTAAAGTTGATCATTTAAATTTCACAATGGGGAATTTCACCAGTAAACCGATGCGGCTCATTTGGTGGAGTGACGCTGCAGTAGCTTGAGGTCAAAGCGTCTTGTGAGCCTTCCGGCACTACTCAGGACTCGTCTATTGATTAGAGAAACAGGGAGGCCAGACAAAACGCGATTGCAAAAGTCTAATAAGCTGATGACGTTGGCTTGCATATGTGTGCGAGCGATCTCTTCAGCGATGTGTATTCTAGTCTGGTTTATTAGCATAATTTGACATAATGCACGCTTGCAACAGACAGTGTGGTATCAAAATATCTCTCAGGTTGAATATCATGTCGCTCGCTAAACATATATGTTCTCGTTGAAGATTGGCTTTGGCAGCTAAGATCATAAGTGTCAAATAAAGAATGTTAACCCGATATCGGCTGAGGCTGGTTTTAATCAAGTCCAATGAAACGGGAACGAACGGGCTTATAAGTGTAATGAGATGAGGTGAAGCACTCAGTCCAAAAGAGTAATGCGTTGATGAGAAATGCAATTGAGAAAATAGAAATGAATGAATCGAGTTCATCAACATCCCCCTCCTTGAGAGGACTTGGAGGAAGGATAGGTGAGTCTCTCTGTGGGATGAATCTGCCGACCACTTCAGGTGCGGTACCCTTCCTGTGAGCGGTCAGGATTCGTCGGGGCGGTGGCTGGGCATGGAACAATAAGTTCAATTTCACCCCCATTCAGTTTGAGGAAAAGTTTGCTGAGGGCTTACGTGGTACGTCACATATAATTTATAATAATTATTTATCGACCGTCGCTCAATCGCCAATTCCGAGCACGATTACGACCCAGCTTAACCTGAGAAATGCGTCATAATAGACTACTAATTAATTCCTATTGCATCATGCAAATGTGCTTGGGTGAGTCGTTTTTTTTTTTTTTTTTTTTTTTTTTTTTTTTCTTTGAAAGGTCATTGACACTGCCATTGACATTGACACCGATAATATCAATTTTGTGCGATGTTACGGCAGAACAAGAAATTGATGTCTACGTGAGATAACACGTTCAGTGGCAAATAAGCCGACTCAGAATGAATTATTCTCGTATGAACGCTGAAATTTAAGTATTATTGTAGCGCCACTCTTATCTACTCATCTCATCTCTGAATTATCAAATTGCTTTTGCTTTCTGACAATATCCATGCGTCAAACCTATAATAAAGCATTATACAATTTAAACCCCCTCAATAAGTCAATAGTGTTCATCTCGACACACGCCTCTTAAGTTTCAATTTATGACGCATTTCCTCTCTGATGACGATCCTCGGCTGCTCCTTCGTTACCTGGTTGACATCGACGCTCTGTGACTCCGGAACCCCCAACAGACACACAGGTTGAGCCTCAGTGTAGCAACGCTGTCGCCCCTCTACTCCATGTTGCGAACGTCACACGGATCAAACTATGGCTCCATTTCAACAAAACTGCTTCTGCGAAAAGGTAAGTTCAGCACATTCGTCCTCCTGGCGGATGCAGAGCGTCCACTAATTTCTTGCGGGGGCATATACCAAAAGTGGACCTCGATCGTTCGCTGGATTCCCGATCATCTACCTGTTAAGGTCACATGGCTTTAATGAAAACTTACATGATGTTCAAGTCTAGTATGACTCTATAAATTAGTGCAATGTATTACAATTTTGGATTAGAGAATACACGAACATACATCCATTGCTGATGGGTGAAAAGTATCAAATGACCCCCATCATTGCAAACAGTCCGTTCACACCAAACATACAAGGTTCACACCGATAACAGACTGATACCATCAACGAAAGGCCTTCCAACTATACATGTAGATCCATACTTTACACGTTAAAGTGACGGCTTCCTTTCATTCACAAGCCCATCATACACAAAACAGACAATTCCAATCCCACTATCAGTCACGAGTCACCAGTCAGTGGCAGTCACTAACTACAGACTACACCAACCGACCCGGGGATTTTCCTGTGTTCATTCGTCGTTGCAATTCACTCTCAACGTAACATTAAAGTCGCTATGGCGTAATCAGACGTCGTTCTCATTACTATGGATCATTTTTGGGGATTATTCATCTGTGTCTGGAGATTAATGTAGAGGTGGAGTTACTACACTACCATCCAGTGCTCCTCTGTTCAAGTGTGTGGTCTCCGGCCTTAGTTTCCAGCGACACATTCTTCACTCTCATGGAGGATTACCCCACAATCACGCATTCAACACCTCGTCACTCCCTTCATGGAGGGCTCCATGAGATCCTGACCAACAGTCATCCTGTATGGGCCCGCCCACACCGCCAAATGCCCGGATAAACTCCGCCCACACCGCCAAATGCCCGGATAAACTTAACTTGGCTAAGACAGAATTTGATGTCAGAAGTTAATTATGGTGTGGCGGCTCAGCACAGTATCTGTGTCAGACGTTACCTTTTATTAACGCAGGATATATTTTAGCTCAAGCAAGCTTGCGTGCTCACTCCATCCAGGACACACCACTCATCGTCTAAGAGTAGGGGGAAACCTCGGTCCCGGGCCTTCTGTTCAGGCACCCGTATCACTCGAATGGGTTGGGTGGAGCCGTAAAACTCCATCATGTCTCATGATATGCACCGCTCAGTGTCACCAGCGACACCTCCGATGTCGGCGTTTGAGAGGAGAAACTTTTACAGTATCGTAATTGAAGGCTCCGACCGGGTCTTTCATTAGCCTACAACTCTCTCCTGCAGAATCTCGCTACGGGTTGTTGGGAGGTGATCTCAGCGTTTCGGCAATTCCAACCGTTTATCAAAGGACTACACCTTCCTGCCTGACCGCCGGTATCTGACGTAGCCTCAAGAGCCGTTCTTCCACATAGACGTGGATGATAAAACAGCAAGGCGGACGGGATCCCATCCCCATAAGTTCAACTATGACCACAACCTGAATTGACGCTCTTATTGGAGCCTGGTTCTCGAGATTTGGAGTGTTGACTGCAGTTGCCGCCTTCAAGCAGCTCTACTTGGCACTGCACCCTGGCGTCACAACATCCCACACCGACCCCGCATCGTCATTTCTGTCATCGACAATCTGGGTCGACGACGATCAAACACTTTAATGCTGCGAAGCCAGGTCAGATGTGGAGTCACACCGCAGCTCACTACATCTCATTACCCTGATCGCTGTGGATCCAGGGCAGTCGACGCCAGATAACCATCCCAACATTAAAAACTTTCACCCTCAGAAGCTCCAGTGCCTTTGTGGTATTTTTGAACCCCTCGCCCAATAAGTTATGATTATATCATTCAATGTCCTGGCACCGAAGGCATCCTTTTTACAGCATTCTCGTTGAGACCAAAAGCTCAACACTGGACCTATGAATACCAGACACTATTGCTGTCAAAGCCAGGCAGATATGGAACCACCCGCTGTGGACCATATATCCTTTGAAGCATTACCTTGATCATTTTATGGTACCGTTATAGAGAACTATCCCGGCGTTGTTACCCCTCGAATTCCAAAAGCATCGACAAAGTATTTTGATGCTGAGTTGCCGTATCTTTATGGTTGTGGACCCGTATATAATCAAGACTAATTATTTGCATGCTTTGAGTTTAATCATAATAACAGATACGTGACATGATTTGACTGTTCTTGTTGGCCTGTGTCTAAGAAGTTTTTAGCAATGGTTGGAAAACAGCTAATTGATTCCACAAACGAGGTGCCACGTGACTAAATGTCAGCCATGATGAGTAGATAGACAAATTTACTAATTAAAATAATGTATTACTATCAAATGGAACAGGCCAACTGCCTAACTGGGGAATACACTAGAATGATTGGCATTTTACTGACAGCTGGAGTTTGATTCAAGTATATTGGATGTTTGGAGTCATTGATATTCACCGCTGGCTATTTCCATGGCATACACATGACCCTTTCATTAGTTTCGTGAACCAATTCTACGCAAACTTTGAACCTGCAGGTGGATATTTCTGCGTACAGGGATATACTACCCGGAACTGATGAATACAAAGTACCTTACTTCAACTGCAAAATACAGATAACACGGTCACAAGAGCCGATGAATTTGATTTATACTGTTCCCAATGCTGACCCACGATTACAGAGTCCCGTTCTATTGTGATTTAAAACGCTAGTTCACAAATTATGCAGAGAAGTGATTACACGAATATGTGAAAATACAGGGGCCTTGGATGATGTACTGTAAAAACAGAGCCATAAAAACAATCAGGAATTACGGAGCTCTATTCAATGAGAAGAAAATTGCAAGTATCTATATTCATGCTATGGACACACTGACACAACAAAACATGTAATTTTGCCGACCTAACAGGTAAACATTCTTAGGGAAAAAGGTTGAAAGATGACGCTTATATTCGTCAGCAGTCGACGATTTACGTGTGTCTCTGATAATATTATGTTCAACTTGTATGAACATCTCACTGAGTAATTAGGATCAAATGAAATACGTGTGCGTTAAAAACATAGCTGTTGCTCAATTAATTTGCACGAGGAATTGCAGATGAAGTAGCTGGGAATACGAGACAGAAAACAAGATACACGAACATGTGTTAAAGCCATAAAAATGCCCCACCTCAAAGGGAATAAACTTCAAAAGTGCGATAGACTGATACACGGGGAAGGACTCTCATTAGCCTGATTCCGCCATCACGAGACAAACCCCCAGGTAATGCAACGTGAATGGAGCAAAGCTTCCTCTGGGTCCTTCATGGAAATGCACTGACCTTAACCAACAGTCTTTATTATTTTCTCATGCAGTAGTTGGCGATAATAATGAAGTGTGATTTTCTCTGTGCATGTTTGATAATTATTTGAATACATATAGACAAGATATATAGACATCCTGACCAGGGAAATTATAAGTTACCGTGCATGGATTCTTGTGTCAGTGATGCGTGCGTGCGTGCGTGACGGGGTTTTACGGCTTTACTCAAACCAGTCGGATGATACGGGCGCCAGAACAAAAGGCTCGGAACAAGGGTTTCCCCCTACTCTTATCGATAAATCCCCAAGGGTTCTTTACCCTGCATACCACCATAGACAGTAGTACACAGCGCCCGGCCTTGTTACGCAGTTGGGCAGCACTGCAGAGTCACCGAAGAATTACAATTATAACGAATTGCAAATATAATTCACAATCATTACGCCCGTGGCCTGATCGGTTCTCGAACCCGGGACCTCGACCCCCCACGGTCGGCATAGGATTGCAGTCAGCCGGTTAAACCGACTGAGCTATTTGGTGCCCCCTAAACACTCACCCAGAACAAAACAAGGGATCAAATATGAAATGAACACAGCTGCAGTTTATGGGTTACATGGATCGTGAATACTGCGTTGAGTGAAGAATAAACTGTGGATTTAAATTAATACTGACGTAATTGTCTTTTGACCGCTGGCATGCCAGTAACCTGGGGACAAAATAAGAAAGAAAATGGAGAAATTGGGGAAACAAAGATTGTAGCACACAGACCCATGGAGGGATCGTAGGTCACATCACACACTATTATTCTGCTCTGCATTGCAGTGGTGTTGTTCTACGCCAAAGGAATTTATTAAAAATCTGCGTGACGCATATATGCGGCTTCATTGCCCCATGTTGCCAGAGACTATTATTATACACAGGGGACAAGGTGCACTATCGTCAGTCAATAATATTGTGATATATATAGAGCTCAGGAAGAGATTTGACTAGGAATATGCTCGTAGTCTAATTGATGCTTTATGCTGGTTTATGACATCACTTATGGCCTAAACTGCGGATTAGTAAAATCGCGAATGGACTGCTCTCTCACTTCAAAGACTTTCACACGTTGTTTCGCGATGGAACATTTGAAGTGAGTGAGCAGTTGGTCTGTGATTTTACTAAATCGTGCTTATCAGTGCTGCAAGATGCGATCATAATTGAGTGTGCAGTGAGCGAGTATTGTTTAGAAGCACTGAAATACAAGAAAGCAATGAAAATGGTGTGCTGATTGCCCTTTTACAATGAGTTTATTCATTGTTCAGTGACAATATTATGAATGCAACACTGACTACGATGAACCCGTCCAGCAACGATTCCATAATGTGAAATTTGACACATTCGTGCTATTGTCTAGCATAGATGCTGCTCCAAATATAGATCTATCCGACCCAATTAGGCCGACACATCACACGCTTCACGATCAGCCTAGAAGAACAGTTCAGGTCTCCGCAACATGAGAAAAAAAAAGAGAGTTGTATTGTAAAATATCGATATGTCTAACTCCCATGTCTCGTGCTCTATAACTCGATGCCATTTCGAATCCCCAAGTCCCTCCCAGTACCCGTACATTGAATTTTGTATAATAATAATTTATATCGAACTCCCATAACTGGAAAAGTTTTTTTAACTCGAACTCATTTTCCGTCCCCGTGAGTAACTTTTGATACCTTAATGTCGACGTTAACTCAACTATGCAAAATGTTCATGCCTAGTTGAATGCTAGAGAAATTTTGTCTGTGATTGAATACAGTTGTATCAACTAAGTGTTCGACTCGGAGCTTCCAATCAGCGTCTATCACACCTTTCTGCAGCGAGCGGTTCTCGGAGTAACCCCCAAATCCTATTCATGTTTACAATAAGATGTCAAAACAAAGATGCACAGCCTCATCCAACACGTTCCTTTGTGGTCGGCATTGTTTAAAGATATGCAACGATTACAGAAATGTACATGCAAAGCGTTTGTATTTTTTTTAAATCGGCAATATCAGAGAAAATATGTAAGGTATATAAGACATCAAAGGGGTAGATACTTGATATATATGAGCATGTGGGGGTAGTGTTGGGTCACAATTTCATCTCTACACGTACACTTCTCGCTTTATAATTACTTCAGATTTAAAAATCAGTTTATGGTGAACTATTTATCCATCTTTTCGGTTTGAACCACTACCGCTATATCCCAACTACCGAACGTATCAACAAGTGTGGATTTCCTGAATTGTCTCAAGTGTCTCGCATTCTGTCGTAAACAAAAATCACAAGACAGCTTTGAACCTAAACGATCCACGGTTTCACTGAGTTGATCGCTGCGATTTCCCCCTGCGCAGGTTTTATATCAGCCTTTTCTTAATACGAACGTTGAAACTGGGCAACAGCAGACTTCTTCCTCATTTCACCCAGACAAGACTAGCAACTATAGCCGGGGAAATATCCAACCGTAAAATAATCTGATACTAAAATCATGCTCATAAAAACCTCCTCTGAAAAAGAACATCACGCTAATACCATAAAACCCTGCGGCAGAGAAACAGCTGCCCACGAAGCACACATTGCTGGTGATTACGCTGAAAGGGGCAGATTGAGCCCCACGTCATGTCCACTGAGAAGTATCCCTCTGAAAACGCCATCAATTGTCAAATCAACTGATGGGAGTCCTGCTCTATGCGCAGCAAACGATTTCATTTCTCTGCGACGGTGCCACTTTCAGGGATAGGTATAAGGGATATTTTCGTGCAGGGTAATTAATTAATGCAAACTTGCATCAAAAATTAATTTCTTTATAAATGGCACAATGATTAGTTTATCCAAGTTTGGTCTACAAGAATATTTTGCATAGTCTAAAATTGTCTTAATTTTCAAACCATTCACAAACAAAAATTTATTTTCTCGCGCAATCAATCAATGAATCTCGGTAAGCATTCTTTTGAGTACTTTTCATGACAAGATGACTTTGATAGATGATGAAATTAACTGGATCGATCAGACCCCCATTAAATATCGAAACGATTACGATTAAAAACCAGGCCAGGGCTTCTATTCTGGCGTCCGTGTCAGCCGAATCGTTTGAGCAGAGCCGTAAAACTCAATAATGCTGTATTTCTAGCACATATACGGATGAAACATTCAAAAGACACAAAATTTAATGCAAGATTTTGGGCGATATCCTCCGAAACCGAGGCCTAATTATACCCAACCGTGTTGTAAAGGATCTATCATACTTTAATCGTTGCTTTTACGAGTGAAAATAAAATCCCCACAAAGGTTCAAACATATAATACAACAAAGAGAGAGAAAGAGAGGAAAAAGAGGAACAATTCTCAAATCAAAATTAGGTCGAACAAACTTGAACACGGGGAGTGAGTGAGTGATGGGGTTTTACGGCTCCACCCAATCCGATCGGATGATACGGGCGCCAGGACACGGGGAAATTAACGGAAAACAAACGAGTGTACACATTGAATGGGATAGTATTTAAATGATTACTGAACCTGGAATGAGGCGAGTAGGAGATTTCTGTGGCTTCACAATCAATAAAGGGCAAGAATACCTTGAGGTCATCACCCGTGCGTGAATCAAAGGTCTCTGAAGTCCAAGCAGCACCTAGTTCTTTTAATGACCAAAGTTAATGAATGAAGATGTCTGATGAAAAGACAACTGAGCTAATTTTGATGCACAAAGGGTTGGGATAATGAAGAGTGTTAAAGCGAATCACAAAGCCAGGAATGATAAAGGCAATTAAAGGTCGTTGTAACGGTGGGTTTGAATCCTAAAATTGACGTGTTAACATGCACCCAAGGAACTGAGAGGGGCGCCAGGCAAGTTCCGCTGTGGCAGGATGCTTAGCATAAAAGTGTGAGTAAGTTGTTGAGACTCCCTTCTGAGCACAAGAGAAAGCTCTTGACGCGCAGTCTTGTTAAAAGGTGGTCTTATAAGTCATAGTAACTGTAGTTGCCGTTAAAAACGTAGCCGTAAAAGACAGAGCTTTAAGCTTGAGGCCAAATTATAATCCAATATTTGGAATTTCCAGGCCTCTTTATCCGGAGAGAAAAGAAATGAAAAGTGTTTGATAAAATGAATCTGCATTATACATTCACGTTAAGCAAAGGGATTCTATGAAGTGATTGGTCGATAATTTTTTTATAAGTCTCAACAATATCAAGATAATGTATCGAGCGTGTTATCACGCTTGGAATATAGCTCATTAATTTTAATAATTTTCTTAGTTGTAGTGCATTCGTACTTTGAAAATACTCCGAATCAAAAGGATAAATAAGCTTAAAAATTATAATTATGTTTTTTAGAGATGCATGGACAAAATCGTGTTGCGGATGTTAAGGTCACGCGGCTTTAACGAAAACTTACATGATGTTTAAGTATAGTGTGAATTTATAAACTATGGCAATGTATTATACTTTTGGGACAGAGAATACACGAACATACATTCATCGCTGATGGCTGACAAGAATCAAATGACCCCTACTGTTGCAAACAGTCCGTTCACACCAAAGATACAAAGTTCACACCGATGGACTGATACTACCCAGAAGGGCTTCCAACTATACATGTTGATCCATGCTTTACATGCTAAATTGACGGCTTCTTCTCAACTACAAGCTCAGCATATAAAAGCACACATTTCCAATCCAACTAGCAGACAAGACACAGAGCAGACACAGTCACCAGTCTTCAAGTGCTTACAACAGACCACATCAACAGACCCCGAGATCCCCCTGTGATCATTCATCGTTGTAATTTGCTCTCAAGGTATCATTAAAGTCGTTATGGAGTAAACAGACCTCGTCCTTGTTATTTTGGATCACTTTTGGGATCATTCATCTGTGTTGGTTATTAATGTAAAGGTGGAGTCACTATAGCGGATAATCGGCGACCGATATTTGGAAGTGACAATTGACAACCAGCAGATACATTGCCATGCTCTTGTGAATGACCTTTGTATGATAAATTAAGCCTATGAGTGAGTGATGGGGTTTTACGACTCCACCCAATCCGATCGGATGATACGGGCGCCAGCCTATCAACACAGACTAACAGTTGAAGGCCAAATGTTTTTGTGACACTTCGCACCGTTATCAAATCGTAGTCTTCAATCCTCACGATATTTTATGAAACACGCGAACAGGCTTTCAATTCTAGCCAATGGCTTTTGGACAATCAGTCCTTTCTGTAATTTGACTGGCGAAGCAAACGAACAGTGTTTTTTTTTTTTTTTTTTTTTTTTTTTTTTTTTTTTTTTCTGAAATATGATATATATATATAAAGCATTGTATTGTAATTTTGGCCCCACGGATGGATTAAGTCACCCGGATGCGTTAAATTGTTGAGTTATTTGCAGCAGGGAATTTCACATGTTATCCAGCTGGGTTAGATTGTTGAGTCAAGGAAATAATTACGAAATATCGCGATATACTCACTCAAATCTCACACTCAAGTCTCATGAAATTAAAGAGCTATTCATATATCCACCAACTATGCATCGTAATTTTTTTTATTAATCTGGGTCATTTATGAAAATATTGTTTTCATGCAGTTTTTAAAAACTTATTGAGCAGTTCATGCATTACAAATCGTTTCAATAGGCTTTATTTTATATTCAAGTGGATCATGAGAGTTCATGGCAACTTAAAAGTTATGGAATCTAATCTTTGAATAACGTTGCCGATTTCTTGTCGGTTTAATAATTTGTTCCACACTAATTAGCCAAGCAAGATCTTGACTGAAGCACCTTGTTAGTTTATGATGTGCACATGTCCTTATGCTGAAGCTATGCATTCAAACGAGCATGACGTACTCTTCCATTCGTGGTTACTAGATCAGTAACTTAGTAATAATATTTGTGATGTTATTGTGTGCAAGTCATTATACAAAACAGAAAAACTTTATCAAGCGACTCAATAATTATCACAAGAGTATGCTTAACAACACCAACGCAATTGGCAGGAAACAGATGACCCATTTTTGTTAATCCCCCTGTTTCAGTTGAATTTTGACTCTTAATAGTCTTGCTCTGGCCCAACGATTAAAAATGCCGTCTTGTAACGACGTAATCCAGTGATTAACATATAAATTACTGTACCGTTTAATTGGTCACTCACATCATCATATGGCTATTCCATTGATTCGGTTCGTTGAAGGAAAGCCTCTGACAAACTTTGATCGGCATTGATAAGTTTGCACTGTATAATTAATTGAATAGATGAAGTCACTGCGCCTTTGTTCAAGGCTGCGACATGGCGATCTGGTCGTTTGCAAATTAATTGCAATGAGGCCTATGAATATATCACCAATAAAGCATCAACTTCCGAGAGACTGAGTTTTGTTTTGAAATACGTGTACTTTCTTCACTCCACGAGCGGCGCAAGTGATTCGGCGTTGAAAGCTGATGAATGAAAACGACATACGGTAGCTTTGGAATCTAAAGGATGTCTATTGCCTTGCCGAGAGTTATCAAAGATAAGCTACGCTACAGTAAGTAAGTAAAGTAAAATGCCCTGGGGAGAAGCATATGCCAATTTCCTTCCATCTGTTAACCACACATTTCTTGATTCATCACACCGCACTATTTAGTGACTCAATATTACCGTCAAAATACCGTTAAACTTGATTTGTGACTGAGTGAATATAACTAGCGAAATTCATAGGTATTTTAAATCAATAGTTCATGTCATTTAAGTATTCAAATGAAGCTAAATAACCTTCATCTCGACCTTTTTTGTCTCTATTGTACTTTCCTTTTGCATTGAAAATTCCTTTGAATATATAACTCAACCACATGTACTTCCAACTAACACTCTCCCCTGCTTTTGAGACT
The DNA here is from genome assembly GCA_000328365.1 of Capitella teleta. Taxonomy (NCBI): domain Eukaryota; kingdom Metazoa; phylum Annelida; class Polychaeta; family Capitellidae; genus Capitella; species Capitella teleta. The sequence continues at coordinate 168,055 of KB305197.1, read as the reverse complement.
TCAGGATCAAATCATAATGCAAACTATTTGGAAAAACAAATCTACTTGTATATGAAAGAACTTTAAGTTAAGCCTTACTTGAACGGCGGAACAAAATGCCTCTGCACCACTCTTCCGTCGCTTTACCGATACGCTTCATTGCGTGCCGGGGTTTCGAGGCCCATGCGTGGTCTAACTGTTAATAGGCCTATGATTTTTTTTTTTTTTTTTTTTTTTTTTTTTTAATAAGAAGCTACCACATAGCAATTTTACTGATCCGTTTGTGAAACATCAGTTAAATTATTAAAAGAATCGGTTTTTCAATGCTCTGATTAAGGGTGAACTAATTAACGTACATTGAACGTTCCGGTATCGATGAAGTCAGTGCTAACAATCAAAACTCGCAAATAATGGCTTTGTGGGATTTCACCTAAACCACGTAGAAGGTGAATTGAATAATTAATTCAATTTAAATGAAATCTTCAAGTCGGATTTCGGATATCGAATTCGAATATTCGTGCATTCCTAATAATTTTGCTCACTTTTTGACAATGAAAATTGAGGAACCGCGACAACTTCATTCGTCAAAGGAATAATCAATCATTTGCCTACCGTATGCGTGATAACTGATAGTATTAGATGTGAAAGCAATTGAAGCAATTAGTCGTTGCCTCGACGACGGGCCTGACAGGAATGTTGCCTCTCACCAAAGAGCGGAAATCGACACCGCTTAAGGACTGAACGATGCGTTTATTGCTGCTGGGTGGAACACGCATGGAATATCGCTTTATTATTTTGAGTTGATTCCAGATAATTATAACAATAATCGGTGTCAAATGAGACGAGAGATATGAGTGTATTTTACTTTATTCATGCATTTCTTTCAGAGTGATGATGACCTTGCTCTCTTGAACCAAGGCCTCATTTCCTTCAATAATATGCTCAATTACGTGTTATATACTCACAGGGAACCACTCGGTTACATCAAATGAAATACAAATTCTCAATGTACATTTTGGCTTTGAGATTGTTCATGAAATATCACTATTGTTAGTCTAAAAACAGAAATACAACCCAATTATATCAAATCATAATGATGTTGTGGACAACTGAATCTCCACAAAGTTATTCCGATGGCTGCTCACAATGCCAAATATAACTGTTTCAAGTGATATATAGCTTGGGTATCAGGCGAGTCAAGAGAGGCCACTGAATGAGGAAGAACAGGAGATAATGGCCAATTGCTGTGTTTGAATATATCTCAAAAGTTCAAAACAAGAGCCACACTGTCGAGCAGACAAAGAGGAAATCCAGTGCAATACGATTTTCCTCCACGTGGTCACAATGGGACATGATTCGTGTGCTGATAGCTTCCGATTGACGGTTACAGCGGTCACTAGAACTAGATTGTGTTCAGTAATTGGCGACTAAATACTGTTGCAAATCATTCTAATTGGTTGACCTGCAAATGTGTGGTGCAGCCATTTGGTGACCAGTAAGAATCTCTTATTGTGCTGGATGTTTGATATATTCTTGATTGCGTTGAGTGCGAAGAAATATGAAGAAACTAAATCCGCGAAAGACAGAGCCATGAGTATCTGCATTCAACTGGCGTATACTTCATTCGGATTCAACGTGGCAAATAAATAACTCGCAAGGTTGCAAGGATTCGGCGTTACACCTTGATGGGTGCACTAAGAAGCAACGCCACATGATTCGCTTGCTGAAGTTCCACAACTCATAATCATCATTGCATAAATTATTGATGGGAGAGAGATCGAGACTGCTTATACTGGCCACGGGAGGCCGTCGATGTCGTCTTTCTTCCGTAAGACGTCGGAGCACCCTTGCTAATGTTGCCTACACCATCCGTTCAATAAGTTCGAATATCAGGACGTCGCGATCAAACCATCATTTCTATACAATGTATATATAGAGCAGATTACATGATCCACTGAAGTCTTAACAAGGGTCTTATATATTATATCAGTACAGTCAGCTCGCCTATTTACGGTATTTGCCTTTGGCTTGCTTGTTAATTGTGGTATCGCCGACTGGTGAATGAAGCTCAGGCAGCACTGGTATTATGGTTGTGGCGACCTAGATTAGTTGATGTAATGACTTTGATCTTAATCGCACTGATGTCTATTTACTGGTAAAATCAGCGATGGTATTAGTGATAATCTAATCGTTTAATTATTTGATTGTACTAAATAAGATATAGTAGGTGGTGATGAGCTCTATAGAAAACAGTGGTTAAATTTATGATCAAACGAGGTACGACCAGCAATCCACGCCCTCCACATTCTACTCTGATTATTCCGGCTGTTCATCTCGACACATGCCTCGACAGAGTCGAAATGAATGACGCATGCCGCGTGTATTGGATTTATTATTATAATCATGAATTATAAGATCATTGTATGCAAACACGTTCAAGGGAACTCAGTCGGTTTGAACGGCTGACTGCAATCCAAGCTGGAGACCCGATCATAGTTATTATTGTGAATAATATTTTTTTTATCACACTTATAATTATTTCTGTGAAGGGTGCAGCGCTGACCAACTGCGTAACAAGGCTGGGTGATTTGTGCTATTATCTATAGTATGTACTATTATATAGCATGCATAATAAAAAAAAAAAACGATCTAATTGATCGATAATTGATTGATGACAATGCTAAGTTTTTGCCGGTGTGTAGCAAATTTGTCTTAAAAGGTTTTATTGCTCTGCGAATTTGAGTGGCATTTAATTGAAATTAATATGTCTTTAGTAGGGAACTTATTGTGTTTCGCTATATTTCATGGATGCCGGTGATCGACTACACTTTTTATTTGGCTCGAAGAATCTTTTGTGGGCCATGTTTTATCAGGAAACGGAAATCAGGGTTTTACCTAGAACTTATCCTTTGACAGGAAATAAATCTTGCCCTTGAGTCATGTTCAATTCAACCCGTTCACGTGATTAGTATTATCTGTATTTCTCAAGGTGCCCACACAACCCGAATGTATAACATAATTATGCCGCAACGGTTCGCAAATACCGGGCGCAATGAATTTCTTTATTTGTATAATTATTAAGTCGCAAAATTAAAATACCATTTGCAGAACTGCCACAGAACGTTTGCGTTGCTAAATGGCGGCCATGTTGGTGCTCGCCTTGGTCAAACGGACGAATGTTTCCGTTATAATATTCACCAACGAATAATGCTTCGCTGATGAGACAATCATAACGACTATTTGGGTTAATCATTATTTGTTAACTTTTCGAAGTAAATTGACCGACATTTTTTTTTTGTGGTTTTGATCCAATCACATAATGCATCACATTAGCGAATAATATGCGCTCCTCTGACAATCCCATGATGCACTGCACAATGGATTTAGTTGTTCGCCCCCTTCCGGTCAATATCACCGGAAGATAACTCTTCCTGTTGTCGCACAGAAATAGTTCGTTTCTGCTCAATATTCCTTCTCCTGTGTAAATTGTGTGTGCTCCTATTTCGCTACTCATAGTTGTGAACATGATTCAAAATATTCAAATATATAATCAAACCATTATATCCAATGAATGTCTTATACTGAGAAAATGAGTTACACTAATATTGTAGTGTAATTTAATATCATATTTAATGTTTGTAAACCAATTGTGAAAATATGAATTCAATGTGTAAAATTTGCTCATGAAGTCTATCATCCTGAGACGTGTCCTTCTGTGAAGCACAACGTCAGAATCACCTGATCAAAATAGGGCAAGAGCTGAAAGGGAGAAAATGTCCTCAAAACTGGGACTCTATGCCAGTTGATTGCTCAGGAGGATATCAGCAACGCAATACGATTGCATTAAAAAAACTCAAAATATCCCCACCAAAGTCCTGATTGACAGGTGCATTGACATGGCAGGTGATTGAATCCACGCCCCTGGAGATCCAGAGGTGAAGTTCACTGAACACGAAAGCTCACAAGAGAAGATTACGGGCGAGCAAAGATCGTCAATTTGCAACTGTTTGCAATCCATGTCGTTGAACAGTTATCACAACTCAAATGTTGGCCAATAGAACACAACATTAGCTTATTCCGATAATAATGTTACACGGTGTAACAAAAATGTATCAGTGATCGAGCATAAATTCCTCATTAGATAGTCGTGTTGTTTTGAACTCGGTAGTTTAATCAGCTAACGCTCACATTTCCTACTTCAGCTAATGACGCATGTGGGTTTAGAGGCAATGCCTACACCGTTAGATCAAGCAATGATGTCAGGTCTATTTTAGCATATTGTTACCATGTAAAATGCAATGCAATGTGAGATTTGGATCGCACAACCGATGCTCTGCTATCGGGTTACCCAGGCGGAAATCTCATTCGGCAAAATATCTTTTCCGTGTTGTGCCTTCGCTGGAAGCTCCTTATGCATTTTTGCTGCAATGTCAGCATGCCTGTTTCGTCTTATTAGCTAACAATGAACGATGTTTGCCTTTATGTATTTTGTATTAAACCTGTTTTGTGTTCGAAGCAGCGTGAACCGGTAACACTGCTTTGATTTAGCTCTGCTTGGAAGCGGGTTGGTATAATTATGATTGGAACTCTCTTGCTTATACATGTTAATCATGTTAATCATTCTGCGAGAATCAAATTGTGCTTAGGATCAAAAGGCAAAGCGGATATTGGATGCTCAGAGTTGCAGGCCCTCACACCATCGGTGCGTATACCCTCATACACCATCCCTTTAGTGATGCACTCCCTATTTCAACACCCCCATGCACACCCTGCTTTCGTGGATCAGGGAATCTACTTCAATCGACGCAACGCAGTTCGTCACCCACACACCTATGGTGGCCTGATAGCAATGATATGCTTCATGCGATTGCGTGCCTCTTCTGGAGCGGACTTCCTTGGCGCCCACATACGCACCTAGCAGCGCATTCACATACATGCTAAAGTGGCTTGTTTAGTGTCCAAATTGACGGACGACGGTTGTTATGCAAGGCATGATGCAGACAACATCAACTCTCTCACCATAATAACCCTAAGGATCTCAGGAATCTCCGAGTCTCAAGAAGAAAACGGAGGAAGGATTTGTTGTGTGATGTTTACGAACTCATTGCCCAATGTATTTCTGCTTGTATGCTTCTTCGAATGTCAATATTATATGTCATGATAGCTTGATATCATTTTTATTTATTTTACTGTTATATACTTCAAGAATACTAGCGTTGTTTATAAGTTTACAGGGTGATTCAAAGGTATATATTAACATGTAATGGGGCCTTTTCTTTGTGGTGTAATGCGGTGCGAAAAAATTCGTATTCCCTAAAACCGCGCTCAAAATTTGTATACAATATATGATCATCGATTGGAGTGAAATAACCGATTTACTTTAATTTTATAAAAATTCAAATTTGAAATACAAGTCATTTCCGTAAACACTGGTATACGTGCCACGGGGCTATTATCGCGTACACAGGACACATAGAAATGATTGCCCTGGTTTCCAAATTGACTGTGATTATTTATTGCATGTACATATAATATATTATAATATATAATCACAGGCAATTTGTCCTTATCTGTGTCCTATTATCGTACTCTGGTATTATCAGAGTATGAATCCGTTTTAACGAATATGTATTCTATGCGGACCATTTTTTTAACAAAACCAATGAGCCATCAGCAAAGTCCTCATGTTATGCATGGCTGTGACAGGAACATTTTTTTTGCGTGACTCGCACCCGGGGATCTCGTGTGTTGTCACTTTTTGATGGGTGATTTTTGTGTGTCGCTAGCGTTGCTCAGTGAATTGCTGTGGAGCAGTTGATTCTAAATAGGCTACTAATATTTCAGGCTATCACTCATTCAAAAAATGCTTATGATTTATCCTCATCGGATAATTGATAATACGATATGTGAAAGGCGCACTGCTGTTTGGTGTAAATAATATCAAGACTTTCGTTACAACACAATTGCATGTTCACGTGATATTTGACCTTCCAAACCGGATTGAAAAAACATGTTTTGCTGACCTCACTGGAGTCATATGCGGCAGGCGTTCTTATCCATAATTTAAGGAGATGTACCATTAACAGGAACTAATGCTGGGCATGATCACAACAGATGCGAAGGAGCCTTCTGACTGTTGTTAGATAGTGCTAACAAGAGCACTGCCCCTCCCCCCCCCCCCCAACAAAAAAAAGACCATAGGCATGGTCATTGGTGCGTCACGATAATTATTTGGGTTTGAAATTAGGTTCAAGGATCTAATCTAATGAATAATCTCTCATTAAGGAGCTCTAGTGTCGTAATATTATTGGATATTTGATAATCTTGTTTTTTTGTTTTTTGTTTTTGTTTTGTTTTTTTGTCCACAGTGGTGATTAAGATATAAAGTTATAAACGGTGTGCTTGCATAGATATGTGAAGCAATGGAATTTGACATTAATTGCCAATTGAGTAGGTGAGCACATTAGACAATGGCAATTATATTGACGTCCGAAAACCCGGCATTTCCGTGGTCGTGTTAATTGCCTGGTTACTTCGTCAATTATTTTCCAAATAATAGTGATATACATGTCTGTTTGTTTGTTTGTTTGTTTATTGAGAATGTCTCCTATGTACAGCCGTATAAGGTACTTCATGAAACATAATTTAAAGAAAAAACATGGGCGGGCAGGAGATGGTTACACTCAGACTATTTGAGTGATTCTCGATCAAAATAACCGATCGAGATGAAGTCGAGTTCAGTTATCTGGTTTCAGGTATTGTATGTATGGTTTAAACACTCAAATACAGCAGGCTGATTGACTGACAGACGCACAGAGAGATATAAGATCATGGTGGTGATTATAACAAAGAACCTTTCCTTAACGATTAAACGTGATGCAAGCCGACAGCAGCTGATAAGCACATCAAACCCTGAGCAAAGACCTTCTTTACCAAGTCAGCTCGTGCTCTGACTGTGATTTTGTTGTAGCTCAAACTTCAGCTCATCGAGGTCGCTACAAAGCATTGCTGTCTGAGCTGATCTCTAGTTCGCTTGCGCATCACAATAGATACAATACAACCACACAGAAAGCGGTATAAATGTTCATTTACTAGGAGGAAACATTATCGAGCAAGCTCTTAATTGGGAAATGCGTGAGCTGGGTCTCTTGGTACATGAGTTATTTGCCCAGAGGTGCACGGGGCAGTCAATGACAACATTCAGATCTGTGGAATGATTCGCTGCCCTCGCAGTTCAGGTTGAATTACACCCCTGGGAGGCTCTGGTCTCACCCAGGCACCTGTGTCAATCAAGCATCAACCACAATATTTCAGTATTCAGTGCTTGGGTAGTAGCAGCTGCGTCTCCGAACCCCAAGGCGCCCCATTCATGTTGATTTCAGTGTTTAAACTCGAGGTTGAAGAAGCGTCAATTATGGGAACTCACTTGTGCTCCAATTACTCGATGCCTTCAGGGGACTTCAATAAGGCATTGTTTGTGTCGGTTTAAAAGTATTTCTAGTATGGCACTCGCTTCGTTTGGATGAGAGATCGCAGAAGGAGGAATGCCTGGGATGTAAAGGATGGAGTCGATGGGGAACATCTTCGATTAGGAAGGAAGGTGTAGCAGGAGAAGGATTGTGACGGCTCAACTGGACTGATGTTACATCAAAATCACGATTATATGACTGCGGAACACGATTATCGTGTGTGCAATTACCGGTATATAATCACCTGAGACAATGTCTCTGCAAAAAGAAATCGATAATTTCAGTTGAATTTTGATTGATAGACACAAACCACCAAAAATGTGAGATTTATTCAAAATCAAACACGAACCAGAGCATGAACAAGAAATGTAGAAAACGAACAAATAAATTAAAATAAAATAAAAATAAGAGGACAAAAAAGTACCACGCCAATCAGTGAAATATATAATCTACTATAATGTAATTAAAACAGATGACTCAAATCAGAAGTTGATAAGATTAAACTAAAAGTATAATTGTTTAAGTTTAAGATCCAAAAAGATGATAATAACAGATAAAAAAGCATAATTCCATTTATTTATTTATTTATTTATTTATTTATTTATTTATTTATTTATTTATTTATTTATTTATTTATTTATTTATTTATTTATTTATTTATTTATTTATTTATTTATTTATTTATTTATTTATTTATTTATTTATTTATTTATTTATTTATTTATTTATTTATTTTTTTTTTTTGTGGGGGGTCCAGAAAGGTTCAAATTATAAACATAATCAGCAATACATGTAGTAAGATCAGCACGACACGACTGTCAAGGAGCATATAACAGCAAATCGTCAGCATTCGAGGTTCAGTCGAAAAAAATTCGACCTGCAAAATAAATGTTGGATGTCGTCACAAATGACTCAGATCATTAATTTCGCCAAAAGCATCACGTGGCTACCATGGACGCTCATTTGTTTGAAACCCTCGTAAATATTGAAAAGAAGAGGAGACACAACAGAGTGATGAGGCTGTGTTCGAAAAAAAAAAAAAACATCCAGAATTATGTCATCCAAAGCAAAGTTGAAGAGCTCGTCTTGAAATAGGACCAATTGATGACAAGTACATTCCCTCAGTCTGAAAGATATGCATCGTACTCGAAATTTATATAGCACCTTCTTTCAGGAATGACATCGATATAATAGATCTGGAGACGCGCTGTACAAAATGAGACATCTCACCATGATGAAAAAAGGTCATGAAGCAGTCACAATTGGAGCCACTCAAAGTTTCGAACAAAATAAAAATATACTTCTATCTGTCCGACAAATAATTTATACTTTGACGTGTTCAAAAAGTTGAAAAGATGAAAAAAGATCCACTTTTGCTGAAACATTATTCATTTGCTTCATTCAAATCGTTTCATTTGCAAAATGCGAGTGTTTTTGGTGCGCCATAACCGAAATCTGCGATAATCGTACGGGCGATTGATAGGGTTGACATGGCAGCGGTTGGCACGCGTGGATATGAACTTTCTGAATATTGTGAATCGTTCTGATAATTCGTGACGTCACTCATTAGGGCTGCACGGACTGTGGTCGGCCCGAGATGGACACAATGTCTAATATTTTATGTAATGGGAAGTCGTCTCCATATAATATAATTATGATCAATATATGCTTCCTCTTTGGGAAATCTAACCAGTAAATGAATTCGTTTCAATCATGTTATACTACTAGCTCCATGCCAACAAAAATTTACAGTTATGCTTGCCCTCTTGTCAAGTGCAATGTCAAAGGTTCGCAACGTCTCCTGAGTGCACGGGCATGTGATTAAACGAGGTCATGACCCCCCTGCCAATGACCACGTGACTATTTTACGCAAGAGAGCCGCAAATAGCACTCTGTGTTACACTGTAACCGTTGGCTCGCGAATGTGGCGGATCCGAGCAGCTCAACATTCGTGGTTCCATTTCATCATGTGCATTTTCATTTCAACATGTTCATTTTGAGTTTATCAAATGCTGTGGGGTATTTAAGCTGTGGGTGCTGCAATAAAAGATATAGTAGTCCATGCCTCGTCTCAGTGTTTGGAAGAGCCACACGAACACCACCAACAGGTGCATCGATAGCACGGTGTATAGGAACCAATACCCAATTAAAAGAGCCTTAATTAGGTAATTACAACCCTTCTCGGAAACCTGATAATCCAAGCGGGGAGATTCAAGTCATGTGAGGATCCTCACTCCGTATATTAATTAAACGTAGATGGCAAAGCAAGATATTATATAATCCATCGGAGACGACGGGGCCTTCTTGGCTGAAAGCATCTAGCTGGCAGTGAAAAGAGCCAATGCCACGCATATAACCGCCTTAACATAACTGTGTACAAGTATTTGAACTAAAAGGTTGGCGTTAAGTGAAAGCATTTTATGAATATAAATGATTATAAGATCGAAAGACACTAGGTGAAACGTCATATTTCATTCCAAACAGTCTGAATGTATGTACCCAGTTGAAAAATACAATTGTAGTATTAATGATATGTAGTATGGTGTATATATTGAAAATAGCGATTTGTGAGGTACAGGAAGTAATTTTATCAAACATACGGATCATGACTAGGTGAGATCATAAATGTATGTGGTGAACATGTCATGGCTAGATAATACCAAGGTAACAATTAAGAACGATTATGAAAATAAATAAAAAAACCCACAAAACTAGAGCCTGATGAGGATGAAGTCGATGTTGATGCCATGATATGTTTTTAAACCAGCTAAATATGAATATATGAACATATGAATATGCTCAATATGAAATGTCAACGATTCTGTAATTCTGAAATATAACGACAAGGATCCTAACAAAGGAATCATAAAACACGCATCAATGAGTGATGTACAGGAGTGCTGTCAGTACGTAACTTCGCCCGAAATCCGCACTTCGTATCGCTCCGCATTTTAGTCACCATCCGTATTTTACCATGACGCTATCTGCGTGCAGTAAATAGCAAAGGTTATATGTGAAACGTTTCGATTAAATGGCTGATTATGAATAAAAGGCAAATTTAAATGCTTTTAAGAGGTTCTTACGAATAGTGTTCGCCATATTTTGAACGCAAATTATGAATGGTCTAAATAACATAACGTCACATCAGGTGGAAGACGATAACAATGTGAGTTTGTGACCTAACGACATGCGTAACAGAGAAACCCTGATCCTGTCCTGGGTTAAGAGTACCGTTATGACTGCAACCGAGAGATTCGTTATGATGAATGCCAGATGCTGTCAAAATTCAGTTCTCATCAATTTGCAATTAATGAGTAGCGAGCGTCGTGTAACAGTGCGCAGGCGTATTAACATGAATTTGACGATTCTGATTGGAAGAAAGTTGAACTGTCCAATCACGAGTCGAGGAAGTATGTCCGAAGTGATATCAAGGGTTGGCGTCTGCAGACGCCAACCAAATACTCATTTTCTAACAATTCATCTCATGTCATGGTCAGTTCTGATTGTAATCGCCCACATTTTGAATGTAGCGTCTACAATATATTATCGTACAACCTTCTCATGTTAATTCGTCAATACCTGTTGTTGATCATCATTATTATCACTTATAAAGCTATAGACTATAGACAAATTCTGCATAAATGAATAGTGTTTGGTTACAGGGACAACGATACTATACAAAACATTATATTCGGTTAGTCTCCTCCTTAAACCATCAAAGTTCACACTTGTCGAACTTCAAATACAAGGTTATTGTTATTTGATTCAGTTTAATTGTTACATAAGTGAATTTTGTTAACATTAGTCTTTGTTCATATTTCAAAATAGCTTTTCTCTTTGCTTTGTATGAATGAAATATATACCAGACTCTTATTAATTGAAAAAATATACTCAGCCAATATTTCACATAATATACTAGAATACCTGGTTATATTTTGAGCACACACAAAATAAAACTCTCCACACGACTTCAATATTGATCTATCGATGAGGCACTTCGACCAAAAATCCCACGAAAGATATTTGATTCAATTACTCTTTGATGATTGGAAAATATATCAGAGGCAGGAGAAAAAAGATTCCTTGTGATTGATGATCTTCAAAGTTAATTTTAGCGCCTTCTCAGAAAAGCGTCCGCGGCTAGTAGAGAGAAATTGACTTGGCCTCTTCAGGCGATTGCAGACTCAAAGCACGAGTGACGCACTTCCGGTGCGGCACTATTCATCACAGTCAGCTAGTGCACTTTGTCATTAAAGTATGCATATACCTTTTTAAAGCAAAATTAACAGGGCAGCGTCTGATTTCAGTTGCTTATGATTGGAGTTTGATTGCGTCTGATTTATACGTATTGATGGATAAATATTTGATCATTGACACCAGACATCTGATTGGTATCAAGATGCATGCCATCAAAGAGTCAATCCAATATGACAGGTGAAGTGCCATGCGAGCATTTGGTATGAATCATATTATCAGAAGATCAGAGTAGTAGGACGTTTCTTGTTAATGATCGACTTAGTCACTGCGCCGTTTGACCCATCGCAAATCCATCAGTGTTCGTGTCCAATGGTCAGCTAGTCACTTGTGGGACTAAAAATACATGGATTGATTGCTCATCGAAGTCATCAGAATACAATCGAAGAGTAAAAAGTTGTCTCGTATTATTAATAGACTTGGATATTTTGTTGTGCTTTATTTCTGAGCAAATGTATCAAATGTGGTTAATTTGCGTGAGAAGAATTTTGTCTTGGCCTCAAAAAAGGCGTGATTAGGCCTGTCTGAAATTTTCATTCCACACCCTTTTTATGTGAATGATGTCACGCCAGAAAATTCCCTTTCAAGGTAGTATGGCAGTGACGTGGTACATCCTCAAATGTAAATTAAACGACTACGACCAATAATAATATGGTCTGCCCTGACGTCATCCGAGTAAACAGACACGTTACAGTGATACAAGACACTACGTTGAAATAGTATTTATCAGTATATACACACATTTCACGTGTGTAACACTGATTCGATGCTGAAAAGGACGGCAGCTGCACACGCTATACTCGTACTCCCTTTACAGCAGCTGTGCATACACGCCAAAGCATTATTAACATTTACAATAAAATTGCATTACATCTCTTTTACAGAGTTTCTATGTATGTACTATATAATTAGTCAATGATGTTTAACCTCTACCATAACGCCCACGTTTATTCAATTAGCGTTTCGTCAAAGTAGCATAGCTCTATTATAGTAGGCATTAGACATGCGAACTTTCGCTAATCGCCGAACTAAGTATAGCCACACATCTCCTCCGGATGAGGTGCGCGGAGACAATCAAAGCAATTAAAGGCAATTACCGGTGCATAAATATAACGCTTTGTAAACGCCGCAATTTCTTTGAACAGCCCGAAATACGGAATATCCCAAAGAAGGACCCGCTAATTCTCAACTCCCGTGTTTTCTAAACTTTGCCAACTTAGGGTTGTGCCGCTTTCCCCTTTAAAGAGTGAACTCAACGTTTGAGTCCTCCGAGTGAATTAGTGGACGACGGAAGTGTATTTATGCAGCTGATTCCGTTATCGGACATCCAATTCTCAGTATTAAGATGGCAGAGAAAGAAGCCATTAATTATGGCCGATTTTGATGTGCGCATACACATTGTCTAGTAAAGCAGATTACAGACAAGAAACGGGTCAAAATTTTAATGAACGGACGTTACAAAGTGCTGATATAGCTTTTTATATATATATATATATTTTTTTTTTTTAT
>KB305197.1:133437-154794 GCA_000328365.1 Capitella teleta | reverse complement strand
ATGGAGCCTCCTAGTCGTAATTAGACAAATGGCAGGATGCTGTTTCACATGTAGATATCTGTGAATCATTTTTAAAGATTTGAGTTGGAAAAAAAAAAAAAAAAAAAAAAAAAACACACACCGCTGGAATAACAGAGAAGCAACAATAGTAATAACACCGGCAGCATATCTGAAACCAAATAAATGTATTCACCAATATTGAAAGTATTTGTGAACTTACACAAGAGGAAAGTTAGCGTCACGCCCAACGACGGATACGAGCCTCTTCCGTATATAATACGAGACATATCCCCTTTGTGAAAAGATGGTCATAGCGTGTGTCATAGTTAAGCCACTAACTGTTTCGCAGTTTATATGCAATACGCGTTTATCCGAAATCAAATTCATGCTATAATGTGCATAAAATTTAGAATAGATAAAGCCGAGACCAAATTTGCTAATATATTATTAATTTGTTCATAATTTGAGCGTTGAAGGAAAATCCCGGCTTTGGAAAGAGCAATTCACATTCAGCTGCTGAGTCACTTTGCTATGAAAAAGTAACTCGGCGATGCTATGTAATCTGCATTTTGTATAGCTAATCTAAAAAACTTATCACGTTGGCTTTCATCACACCGCAAAAACCTCAGTCTGCCGCACACGTGTTTAGTAAGGCATTCCGCCGCCTGCCACTCTAGCAATAGACGAGCATCATTGACATCCTTCCTATGCTGTTAGGCTAAATCATGCGATTATGTCTTTCAGAGTTGGTGATTTACAAGAACTGCATGCACGTAGTCGCATACTGTAGGATTTGAATAAACTACGTTGATTAAAAAAGAGGCACCTAATTAATTAGTGTAGAATAAGGACTACAGCCTATGGAAGGGCCGCCCAACTTCAATACGTGCACTACATATATCTGAGCGTTCACGACAAAACCGTCACAAGTCGCAAATTGCAAAAGCGAGCTATGAGCGAAAAAACACCATGTGGGGTGATTATAAGTGGTTTTCAGGTTTTGGGCTCAGAGCCTTCATAAATCATCCGTCCACCATGTCCCGAAGTTTTAGGCATGATTTAACGTTCTAAGTGCCTCAAATAAGATATTTTCCAACAGCACCCTCTAGGCATTATAGAAAAAAGTCCGAAACAATGGCCGATTATTACGGCTTTGACCCCCGGATCGCTAGTAGTTTTTCGGCGAAACCCGCCATATTTTATATCAACGAGAAGATCTGCAACGGAACTCTTTTATAATGCAGTCCGACGTTACGTATTAAAGAAGCAGAAAGCTTACAATAGAAGCACTATGTCATGACTATGATGTGTATTTTGACCTAAAATAATTATATGTAAATGAACCAGTTCGGTCACTGATTTGTTGAGCCCGGGGTCGTGAACCCCTGACTCGACCCATATATCTGTCATGATGGACGTCGAAATTGCGCGACTTTTAAGCTCTTCAGCTGGTGATCGTTAAAAAGCTTTTGCTTTGATGGACGAATACTGGATTAATGAAGATGACGACAAGGAACCGGACTCGGACGACGTTTGTGACTGGAACTTCTAAGGCCCCCGGCGGCGACAACACTCTGGTTGTTGTCACAAGCCACAAGAAGTTAAAATCAAAACAAGTATGATGGATTATTGAAGGGACTGTCAGCACGGGTCAGTGTGACACACTGAAGATAGGAATCGCCTTCAGTGCAGATGGATCAAACTGATTGTTACGAATGCAAGCCCAGCAATTCAGGTAAACCTTGTTACAGTGTAATTTCCCTCAATTACATCTGTACTTGAACTGAAGAAATCTGAAGGGCTCATGTTGTTTTGATGTAAGTCATGAATGATGAAGATGAACTTAGTACACTCACCAGCTTACTGTATTGTATACTAGTATATTATTTTTTTTCACTTGCATGCATGCTGTTTTAAAGTCGCTTAGAAACACATTTGCATATTTTAAAACTCGAGCAACATAAAATATCTTCATTATTAATATTACTATTAAAAGGTCTATTATATTAATTACTTTTATGGTAATGAATTAATGATTATTATAATTATTACTCGAGCAACACATAACTATTAATATAAATATTACAAATAATAATAATATTATTATTATTATTATTATCATTGTTAGTTGTAGTAGTAATGATAGTATTTATGACAGGCGCCAGTGGCAATCAACCCACAGATGTGGATTTTATTCTTACTGGGATGCTTAGTAGTTAGTTTGATTCAGTTGCGCATCAGACTTATATGCAATTCTTTTCTCCAGCACTACTGAAATGGTCCCGACAGCCAGCTATTCACACCTGAAGAGATGGCCAGCATGAAAATGGACATGGCTGCCTATCCATATTGTGAGTTAGCTATTCCTACTGAATTTTTTTCAACCTAAGTCAGCAACCAGGTGAACAGAATATGATGCACCTCCGACTGATGGCTGCTGGAATCAATGTGTCCGACATTACGTGCATTTCGAAGCTGAAGCGCCAGAAGAAGAGAGAACATTCACGAACTATCTACATGCATTTCCGCCTTCAAGTTTATTGATGGCTATGTGCTGAGTGCGCTGTTGGGCCTACCAGTGACGAGAATAATGGACGCCTCTATCCACCCCTACCCCCTAATTAAGCCATCTTTAAAGAGGACGAATAGAGCTTCTAGAAATTCTTATACTAATAATAAAATTCAATTGTTGTTTGCATATTCACTACATTATGCTCTTTTTTTTTCGGTTCCGATGCAAGGCCTGATAATGACACGCCTCCTCCTCCTCCTCCACCTCCTCCTCCTCCTCCTCCTCCACCTCCTCCTTCTCTACCTCCACCTCCACCTCCACCTTTGGAGAATCAAATTGTTTAATTGTTCTTACTGTAGCTTGAATATCAAATATATTATTCAGTTCGGATTCTGGGAATTTTTTTTTTTTTTTTTTTTTTTTTTTTTTTTTTCGTTTATTACAATTATTGTAAAACATTGTAACTTTTTTGCCAAAGCTTAATCTTGATGAAACTTGTCTGTAATAGGCACCAGGATGAGGAGAACAGGCATGTTAAATTTCATCATGATATGATATCTGCGGTCTGAAATATGCCTAAATGAATATTAGTAATATTAATCTAGACTTTCAATCACGAATTTCTCGGAAATGAAGATTTTTAAACTTTTGGACTTCAAAACGCTGTAAATTCGCAAACCCCTTGAGATAATCACTTGAATTTTGCACCAAAATACTCAGGAGAATGTCAGCTGTCCGAATGTGCCTCTAACGTATTATCATGACCCATGTCACCTGTTTTGCCGTGGACCCTCACATAAAATGATCTATCACAGAACCTAATTAAGGAATAATTCACGGGAAGGAGATGAATATAATCACATAAACAAGTTCAAGAGATTATGGAGCCAATTAACCGACGATCCTATTTTAGCGCATGTATTTATGTTCTTTTTGCGCTTCAAAAGAAACTCTTAAAAAATCTAAATATATTATCTGCATTTAGACAATAATTGAGCTATACTTAATAAGGTCCAATCAGCGATTGCGTTATGAAATTGCATTTTGAGACCTTAACATTAGGTGAATGGCGAGAGTGATCTATAATTTTGTTTATTTATACGTTCATTATGTACGGATTATGCACTCAAATACGCAAAGCCTCATTGGCTGGCAGACTCACTGAGTGGTATAATGGAAAATAATCAACCAAAGGCAAACGTGGAGAGCAAAACAATCTTGTGCAATGTCGTCTAAAACACATTATTCACACTAATTGTATTCGGCTGCAGAAAAAAAGAACAATATAAACAAGAAGGATTCTAGTGCAAAGAAAAAACATCATTTTGATTACTTTTAAGGTGGACGTGGCTAATCTGTGTTGATGAAAGACTGATTGGATCTCGGCGTGACTTCATTTCGTCTTGTGTAGGAGATGAACATTCCGTAATGATATTGAAGAATAATTATAGGAAAGGGTATTAACACTTGGATGATTGGCTTCGAGTGTTGATAAGCCATGCAAATGAAAATCCAACTTTAAAACTTGGAGCAGCATTTTGAAGCATGAATAGCTCTCTATATTTATCTATCTTTATCGCCATGAAGTTTGGAAGTACATGTAGTCCTGTCATTATTGTATAATGAGTTTGGAAGTAAGATCAATCTAATTGATTTCTACAATGTTATAATACTTCTTGGAAATAAGGTCACTATGATTGATGGACACGCTGATGCAATTGATTGTCTCGATTGAGTATCAGTCAGCAGTCAGCCAGGCTAGCCCACGTGCAACCTCAAAGAGCATGAACTTAATCTATAAACAAACATAGTAAGACATCCATACGGGCGGAAGATGGTGAAAGCTTGCTTTACTTTACTTGCAATTTATGCCTCTATGCATGCTTGCAATATAATCATTAGCACAATTGGCTGCTGCTGGCACGCATCCGTCATTTTGAGCTTGATTGGTACACAATTGACACACAAATTATATATTTCTAACGTCTGATTCTCACTATATAAATCTGTAGACCAGCAAACACAAATGGTTATAAATTTGCAATATTTTTTTAGCAATGGTGATTAGGTTCCGTAATGTTCAGCCAAGAGTACAAAAATTACGACTATTCTTGCTTGATGGGCCAATTGCTCGATTGATGTAACAGCATATCCAGGCCCGGCGACCTGCTATCTGCATACTTGCAGACGAATCACCCATGAACAGACAATGGTGCTAAGAATTGGGTTTCAATGGACTTGCGCTGAATGGTGATCTCAGAGGTGAACATCTTGCGTCGATATGCTCGGTGTGTCAGATGAAATAATGCCTGTTATGACATTTGCGGCATATTCCTTGCATTTCTGCATTGTGTTTCATTGAAAACTGTTGAATTGCGCGCTGTGACTGACTGTTTTACGGTCTACCATGGTTTAATCGAGTAGCTGTTGCCTCGTCATGACGACACACTGCAATGCGTGGGTCTATTCAAATGCTGTTTCCATGGAGTAACTGTGAGAGTAAGAATGATGCATCGTAAGATTCGTCCGTGTTGGAGTGATGTATCACTTAATCGTGCAAAAATGTACCCAGAATCCTTGTCGAGAAATATACTGATCGAGCTGCAAAAATTATTGAAATATTGTCTAGGCGATAAGAACATCAGAAGTGATAATGCTAGTGATTGTAGCGAAGTGAATCTTAATAAACAAAAAATAAAATAAAATACACTGTAATTACAAGCGACCGAAATGAAGGTGCTTTTTTTTAAATCGTGAATTAATGGCATTATATCAAGAATCAAACGTATTATAAGGTTCGCTTTTCGAAATAGTTTGTATTGTTTTGTCATTTTTATTAAAGCCATTCCCTATGTCATCGGTATTCAATTGATTCCCGGCCCCGGAGAGAAATGTGATACTCCTAGGATATCTCAAAATTTTGACGCAAAGTACAGAAAAACAGCGCCATGTATGGTTTCAATGATCCACGATCGAAGGATATATGGCTGAGTGCTCGGCCAAATAACCACTTGTGCTCGAGTGGATGGTTCGAGTAGCGAGCGATTCTCGGAGTTACTCACTATTTCTTATGCTTATCATGGTCTGAAAAGGAAACAAATACAGCCCCATTCAACGCGTTCTTTTGTGATTGGCATTGTTTATATAACCATAAAACGATTACAGAAATCAACAAATATTTACAAATCGGCACAAATCGGGACTCCAAAGGGAAGGAATACTTAATTAGCTTTGCTATTGTTAAGGGGAACGGGTGGAGACACGATTGGGTCACCAGTTCGTGGATATTCGATCAGAGTCTTGGGATACGTATAATGACCTATATTTCGAACGAGATAATTCAAGAATTGTCATACGCATTTATAAATTCTAGCTACGGAAAATGTTCATGTTCATAATCTGATGATAGCAAAGATTATTGGAATCCTCGTCGGAGTTGTTCTCGGGGCGTTTACCGTTATTCTCGTGATTCAGAAGTTCAGAAAACCCAGAAGTATGCCGTCCACATTAGACTTTTGCTAATTTGCTCAAGGTTTATGTTGTTGTTTTTTTTTTTTTTTTTTTTTTTTTTTTTCAGAGAAAAAAAACGTAGAGCTGGATCCCAAGCATTGGGCTTCTTGAATATTGCATCTAATATTTTCATATCAAAAAGGACATAGTAATATGTGCAGAGCAATAGACAACAAAAAACAAAAGAAAGTAAATTTTATTTAAAGGGAGGGGGAGTCAAGCTGCCCATATATAGAATAGAAGAGAGCGTCAATTCCGGGGCATGTGTGTGTGTGCGTTTGATGACGTGTATGTGTGATGTGTGATATGGTGTGCGATGGTGTGTGTGGAAAAGAAAATTAGTGTTTTACGGCACATTGGCGAGTGTTATATGGTGCCAAGTGGAATGTGTGTGATGGTGTATGTGAGGGTGTGTGTGTGCGTATGTGTATGTGTGTGTTATGGTGTGTGTGATGGTGTGTGAAGGTGTGTGTGTGATGGTATGTGTGTGAATGTCATGATGTGTGTGATGGTGTGTGTGAATTTATGTGTGGATGTATTAGTATTACACGAAACAAAATTATTTTCATTCATTTTTTTCTTTTTCTTTTTTTTTTTTCTTTTTTTTTCTTTCTTAGTAAAGTCTTCGGCTTCGATGTAGTTCAGACAGCTTTCAGATATTCTGATTTTAATTTTGATGTGCACAATTCACATTTCCAGGCCTCCAAAGAAAATAGAAGACCCAGCGGCATCCAGAGTAGTCTACGAAACAATTGACCCTCTTTGAGTCATTGACCCATCTCCGGAATATAATGCCATTGAAATGCACCGGGATATTAGATTGGTGGTAAAAAAAAAAAACCTTTCAAATACAGTCTATCCAAACTATGCAAACTATGGTCAGG
Organism: Capitella teleta; assembly: GCA_000328365.1. Classification (NCBI taxonomy): domain Eukaryota; kingdom Metazoa; phylum Annelida; class Polychaeta; family Capitellidae; genus Capitella; species Capitella teleta. Next base: position 147,888 of record KB305197.1, on the reverse strand, counting down.
AAGCTAACCTTTTTTTTAAATTTTGTTCATACTGATTAGACCAATATTAATAAATGCACTGAACCCTGGTGTTTCATAGAAGATTGACCCGATGTTCAGTCTGCAGAGGGGAAGATTCAGCCCCGAGGGCCAGCCTCCCACAGACATGTTGTTCATGCAACCACGGACGAGTAGTGCTTGTAAACATAATCATGCTGAGTTGCATAATGTGTTTGTTATCAGCACAGAAGAAATTCGCTGCTAAGCATAGGAAGGTGAAAACTGTGGAGAAGTTGAGGAAGAACGTCTCAAACGTCGAAATATCGGTCGGCTTCAAATGTCAGCGACCTCCGTCAACAGAGTTGAGCTAAAGGTGCGATAAAAAAATTTATATAATATAATATATATATATATATATATATATATATATATATTTCGCGTAAATCTTAGCAAGCTTGCCTCGAAAGTAATCTTTTCCTCAATAGTGGGAGCCGAAACTTAGGATCTGGCAAGATCATCAATAAATGAAACGATTGACAGCAATAATATTGTACGTACGTACGGCAACGCCTAATTACTAATTAATTGCCCGAAAATACAATCAGTTCCAAAACGACTAGCAACGGGTACAATGCATCTATTTTGTCGGAACGCAGCAAATATTTAGCCCGCAGTAAACTGTACTAAAATTACGATCGCTAAATGTCGAAATCAAATCCTTAAAACCGGAATGGAGCGGCAAAAGTGGAGAGCTTAGGATACATTCTTAATTCAACAGAAAGGCTTTAGAGTGAAACAACCTGTCTGTAAATGTCATTCGAACAATAAAAGTTATTTTGAAAGTCAAATTGAGCATGAAATATGCTGGTAACAGGAGTTAGAGTCAGAAGACACATTGCATAAGTAAGTTAAGACTTGACGGGAAATAGCAGACGACACATAAAGCGTCCTCTGGTGTATATGTTTAGAATCGTTTTATATACATCACAACATGTTGTTTTATCGATCTAATGACTTTATAATTTATAACCAGTATTTCGAACTATAAAATTATCTGAATACTGTTATATGCATGGAATAACTTATAAAATCATACTGCTGGACTGATCTCTATTGAATGAATGCTTTGATTAATTTCAATTGCATTTCTCAGCTGGAATATTATTGATTAATCACTGAGCGGCTTGTTAAGGTGAATGTCGAATGCTGCAGTCATCGTACCCGTTGCTAGTCGCTTTGGAAATGAAAGCATTTTTGTGCAATTAATTAGTAATTAGCCATTGCCGTGCCGAGTTTTTGGTGTCATTTATTCAGAATCTTGCCAGATCCGAAGCCTCAGCTTCCTCGCGTGAGGAGAATGTAGCTTCCAAGGCTTTGTTATTGTTATTCTGAGAAATCAGTGACTTCCCTTGATATTAATATATACTATCTAGAAGGCTGCATAGGCATTTCATGTATCCAGAGCCCACTGGTAAGACTCCCTGTGACTGCAACAGCCAGTTTTCAAGCAACCTTCTCTCATTTTCTGGGAACACACGAAGAAAGTAAAATTGATCATTGCAATCCGTGCACATGGATCTGTTTGAATGGTCAAAATCCACGACATGACATCGACATCAGCGAAATGACGCGTGCTGATTATTTCATGACATTGGTCTCTCGTGTTGACGCAGGTGTGTCTCATAAATAATAGAATGATAACGGTTTATTGTTGATAATTATGCCCCCGATAACTCTACATGGAATGATAACGCCTAATTCGTATCTGCAACTCAATAAGTAAACCTGATAAATCAATGACAATTTCATAATCATCCATTCAATTCAGCTTTTCGGATAAAAGGCATTCAATTATTAATCAGCTATGCATAGACACAATACTTTTTTTTCAATGAGATCCAAAAACATAAGCATTGCCAATCCATAAAATCAAGTATGCAATTAGCAACAACTCTCTCCTTTTGGGTCATTCTATATGATATTATCTGATTGCATGGATAATATCCGAAATGAAATATTAAAATTTAATACTCGACAAAGACTATAAAGCGTTCATTTTTTCAATTTGTGCAATACCTGATCATATGATATCCATCACATTGTACTGGTATATGGAAGACCATAATTATATATAATCAAATCCAATCCACAAATCCCGGTAAACATTCTTTCGAGCGCTCTCACGACAAATATCACTTTGATGGCCGCTGAAATTGACTGGAATGATACGCAAACGAGTGCCTTGAACTTTGGGAAGACAGACAGACGGCTTCTTGAATATATCCATAAGCCTGCCTGGAGCGTGGAGTTGATCTAAGGGTCACAAACCGCAATTATTTTATAGCGAACTCGTACTTTTGTTGTGCATTGGTTTTTTTTTTTTTTTTTTTTTTTTTTTTGAGCCAGGTATCTATGAATTTATGGAACAAGGCATCAAATCCTAAAATGCCTTTGTGTACATCAATATATTCGTGAAATATCATTCAGTTGAAGCATAAAGAAATTTATTAAATGGTAAGATAGAATAAACACATTCAACAATGAACCGCATCAAATTATGTCATGACACCTATCAAATAGATCTCGTTCTTGCAAATTGATATTCGTCTTAGCCAGGACATCTATTCCCACCCACTGTTCATGCAAAGTGCACAAAGCAGAGTTCACAAAAGGTCACCATGCTTGTTCGCCTTGATTTATCGGTAAATCAACGTCTTCTATGATGATTGGATGACACTTTTTCTTTGTTGAGAGGCAAGAGGGTCTGTTTAATTAACAAGACTCCTAATTCGATGCATTATACTTTGTTGTTTTTAAAGCAAGTTGTAGCAACTGGCTTGCAGACCGGCTTGTATTCAAACCGGTAGCATTCTCGTGGTAATTGTCGTCTCCTGTAATTGATCATATATAATTTATCAGTTTTTTAAACATCTGGGGGGTCGTTAGTTCTCTTTAACGTTGATCGTAAGCAAATTGGCGCCGGAACAGCGGAGGGAGCCCTGAGCGATGGTCTGCCACAAGGGCACCTCCGCCGCTTGGTCAAGCAATGACTTCCTTTACACATTGATCAAAATGGCAAGAAGAAAATGCTCAAATAATACATGGAATTAACTTGGTTTCATTGGAGGAATAATCGACGAGGGGTAAAAATAAAAACGTTCGATTTTCATGGTCAGATATTCCCTTGGGATCAGCGGAATTCACGCTAATTGCGCCTTGGAGACCGTTTGCAACATTCTTTCCTTCAAGGTTCAATCTCTGTAGTTTACCTCTCCTCACGATTCCCGCTATCAGCAATCAGGATTCGTATAATTATCACTGCACTTATTACTTTTATTAGTTAGTTGATTGCTAGAGAAACTGTGTCTGTGATTGGATAAAGCTGTTAATCAATTGCTGGATTCTGAGCGTCCAATTAGCGCCATTCACACCTTTCTCGAAGTTGACTGTGACCGATTCTCGGAGTAACAATCCTATTCATGCTTGCAATAGGTGTCAAAACAAAGATTCACAGCCTCATTGAATGCGTTTCTTTGTGGTTGGCATTGTTTAATGATTACACAAATCTACAAAGCGATTATGATCTTTTTAAATCGGTAATATCAGAGAAAATATGATAGGCAAGACTTCAAAGTGGGTGGATACTTGGTATATTACTGAGCGGAGAGCAGTACGTGTTGGGTGATCATTTTGTCTCTGCACGTCCATTCGTCATCGTGGCTACGAAGAGAAAAATCAACTCGACTCATTTTTTCCATGCTTGATCCAAGTTACTATATCATGAAGGATCTATAACTCGAAGTTATTTCGACGGTCCCTTGAAATTCGACATATCGAGATTATAATGTATCTTTAATTCCCAAGGATATACAAATAAGTCAGTTATTGCGACATGTAACAGCTCTGGGGTAATCACGTTCTGTGGTGTCACAATTAGAGGTCATCCTGGCATTTTTGTGTGAAATAGCATCGTGTATACGAAATATAGTTTATGTTTGTCACAAGTACTTCCGTCGTTGACACCTTGTGTCACGTGTTTATTGCTATATGTGACGCATTAGCACTGGTTAGTGCATGCTTTTGTGGCTCAATCGTTTGCGTCAACAGCGAAATGGAACGTGCCTCCAGGGTACGTAGCAACACGACTCACGATCGAGTCTCAAGGATCTGCCCACTGCCTATATGTGTCAATAAGAGATCAGCTGATGACCTTGTATGACCCGAGTTACTTGGTCTTCATTGGGTGAATGTGCTCCGGATCATTCCAAATGCTGGAAGATTGTGGCTTGTGTAAGTTGTGCTATATTAAACCAAAGCCCAAAGAATGCAGCTAATCACATTGAATTTTGAAACGCAGTAAGTACGTCATATAACTATCGAAATATGTTACAGTGTAAAAATGCTTTCATATATATGTGCAAATAGTCAAACTTCACCACCCCTGCAGGTCTATGTACAAGACTCCAATGACTCAATTCAGACTTAGCACTCATGCAATTCATTCACCCCTTTATCCTTGTCTTCCGCACAGCCCCTGAAAATAAATGACTCCGTGACCTTTGAGGTCAGCAGATCAACTTCTCAACCGATCTCTGTCCAATTGAATACAACACTTGGGAATCGGATTTGGAATTATTCATATTGAGAGGGACGTCCATGGGACTGAAGCTGTTGTAGTCAGCTGTGCATGCTACTCCGTATGTTGTTCTTGTATTCATTTTCAAACAAATATAATACTATGAAAATGCAACAATTCCGTTGCGTACATTAATTAACCACGATATATTTATTGAAGATTGTTTTGGCAAAACAAATAAACACGCCCAGCCATGGAAACTTCTTAGCAAAAGTAAGCCTCTTCGTCGCAATAATCTTAGACTAGTCTTATACTGAATCTCCAACATAATCCAACAATCCGACTTACACATATATTATTGAAGAGACATCTGAAAAAAGGAATGAAATTGACAGCACATGGCAGCGGAATTGTTTTTTTCTCAGAGATGGATGGACATGTTTAGGAGCCCAGAACACGTGACTATGGAGGAAAGCTTCACGATTTTCTATTGCGTGCACGGTTCTATCAATCATTGCTTTTCATTGGACAAAGACCACGATGCAAAGAAACTGCTCAAAATTTAATTACGGACGAATCACGTGAAGTTGGCTTAATTTTTTCCGTCACAATGTTTGCACCATTCACGCTCGGCATTTATAACAACCGAGGGCCATTTATTCCACGGTCTGAGTACAGTTTTTTTTTTTTTTTTTTTTTTTTTTTTTTTTTTTTTTTACAATTTTGATTTGAAACGTGACGTCAAAAGTCAAAACCAGGAAAATTTATCGCTTAGTCATGTGTAACCAGGCTCTGCTTCATCTTAAATCGCATGAGACATTGTTATGTTGTTCTTGACAACAATATTCTGAAGCATACACACTTCACCATGGGACTGACGAGACATCGTTTCATCTATCGTTACATCCGTGATCTGGTTCGAACCGTATCCGCTGAGATTCGTGGAGTAGTTCAATAACAATAACCCACAATTGTTTCATGTCCACGTGTTATAGCGTGATTTCTTGGGTCTAGACTCAATCATGGCTACCTTTCGCTTCATTAGGCAGAATATGAGTGGCGTCTATTTTGATATAATTTGACAAAAGCAACGGAGCTGAAATGAGGCGAGTGTTCCAATCGATTTAAAAATGAGCAATCTAAGAACCACCATGACATGTATACTTACCAAGCCCTTAGACCACGACTCACGAATTGATTATATAAAACTGTATCTTAATATACCATGGTTTCACTGAACCTTCGAAATATGTTCTTCTTGATCATCCGAATTTTTTAAATTTATTGTTGTAACAATGTCTTTATAGCTTCAGCAATCATCTATCTACTTTCAATGAATACATTAGCATTCAGACTGATGGAAGATGCGAGAGTATTTGTGCGATATTTCTCCTTCTTAAATCGGCAAGATTTGCATTCGAGGCATGGCGATAGAGAAAATAGGATAAAACGTTCCATTCATACACGGTCGTGTGAAGGCACTTACACGCCAAACACTTCTATTCTTGGCCCGATAGGAAGCCCCAATAGTGAGTGGTAAGCGATGTTCCTTTTGGGGCCCAATTCGCGTGTTTTATGCTCCTCCTTATCCCAAAACTACATTGCATCAGACAGAAAAAAAAAAAAAAAAAAAAAAAAAAACCCGTCTGGCTTTCATGGGGGATTTTGGGAGAGAGAAGAGGAAATTTGGCGACACGCGGATGGCTAATCACGATGTTGCGACCAAAGAAGAAATCTGTATCTCTTGATAAGTACTGGAATCGATTGCGATTAAGTTGATATCGAATATTAGGATAGTCACGAAACGAGGCAGTGAGTACGGAAAAAATGTCAAATTGATGGTGGGTGTCCAATAAGGGTGGAAGTACGTGGTCCATTGGGAGAGGCTGAACCTATGAAAAATGTGTCTTTGTATTTGAACTGTAATTACTTAGAAACCCTTATTCAAAGGCGCATGCGAAATACTAGAAGGTGATATAAGAATCAGGTTGACCAAAATGCACCCCGAGCACTCACCACCTGTGTTCGAGAACGGTGCATGTACTAAATAGGAGAGCATCTGGTTATAAATGCTCTATTTATCCGCTTACGGGCATAGACTATTCTATATACCTCATCATATAATCATTTGCGGCATCGTGAGTTATAATTAAACGGGTCACATAACTCGTTGTTAAATAAATGATCTAATGAGGCCTCGCATAAGGTCATCTTAATCCACAACCAAGATCCGATGTTGTCCATTACAGCCCCCAGTGTCCATTTCGTGTGTCCATTTGGCGCAGAAGATGAATGCTCAGATGGCGTGTTAAGGAAACCGTCGCAATGAACACCATTATGCAATAGTTCGTTCAGCTAAACAACTTAATAGCTTATGCGTGCATTTCGGTTGCGTCCAAAATTCTGTATAATTCGTTACGCTTTCTTAAGGTATGTTGGCAGGAGGCCAACAGAATCATTTAATTAGCGTTTCAGAAAGAAAAAAAAATTAATGTGTATAGCTGCTAATCTTCATAAATTACATCATTTCGAATGCCCAAATAGCTTAAGTATTCTACTGAGAACATAGAAAATAACTGTGCTTTGCATTGAAACATTTGTTCTCGTTGGGCTTTTGATTCAATTATAAATACCTATCGGTTTAAATCGTTGAATAAGGTTTAATCACGTATGAGGCAGTGGAATGTTCATTTTACTCAGAGACCAAATGCAACGAATTTTGATTATATCTGTTCATGTGTTTGGGGAAAAATACGCATTTATGTACAAAAAGTAATTTGTGTCAGTTAAGCATCAGAACTTTGATCAAAATAAGATGGATTGGAATTTGTATATCAATTTTCATCATGCTTATCGCTTATCAACAACCATCCGAGTTTATCAGATTGCGAAGAAGAGAACTCTTGTCTTGGGCTGTGAATGCATTTATGCAGGAAAGGGGAATTTGATGCGTATATTATTTGCTGCTCGCTCATGCGCAGTGGGGACCTAGTTCATCTCGGAGAGTGTTCTCAATTTGTATCACCTTCTGAATCCACGCGGCCACGCGAGATCACACGTTCCCAAGAAGGTGACACACATAGGAACTAACTTACAAATTAAAGAACATGATATTGGTAATACAGTGACACGGACACGCTTGGTGTAACTATTTTGTGAAAATAAAGAACCTCCTCGTGAACTTCCGGATCGCCTGTGACGCAACTCTAATTTTCATGGCCCTCTTTACAGACAAATCACATGTGACTGTTTAACATTTGACGTGCTTTGCCCAGAAGGCAAAGCACGTCAACAGAATTCAATTGAGAAGAAGAAAAACGCGCTTTTTGTTTAATTGGACGGTTGTCTTCCTTCGAAATGACGGATGATCGGAGCAATATGCCGCCGGCCGCAGACGGATGTTGCACTTAATTGCGGATTTTTCAGCAGACAACTTTCTTCTTCTTCTACCGACGAAATGCGTAATGACTGCGACGACGCTGCGATCTCAATGTAAGCGCAGATGGTGATGGATGGCCGTTGTCTAGACGCCGAGTGATTCTTTCAACCGAATCGTTTGGGATTAGCGATTGTTTTATGTGACTTGCATGTCGCGCATGCTGATTGCATAACTATGCATACGAAGCAGAAGAAATACAAAGATAAAGACAATTATTGTAACAGACTACACGACTACTACATGTTGAGGCTGGTGGAGCTCATTCATTTATCGTCATACGTACGCACTTCATATAATCCCTTCCCGCAATCAGCTGGGGTTGCTTAATAAGTTAATTATTAGTGAAAATAATGAGGCCAATTCTGACTATTAAAATCATTGAAGGTTTTGCAGGTTGTGATAATTTCGGACGAATATCGAGACGGACGAATTTACTGCACTCCTTATTGGAGCCACTTGCCGACCATCATGCGATAACCTCCAAGGCATAAACAAAGAAGATTGTGGATTCTGGTGAGGGGTGCCCTGGAAAAGTCAGAGGTCAGTGGAAGTACGTCGTACGTATTATGTAATGCATCGAAGGGTACATTTCTAAAAGATAGGAAAGACTAATTGTCATTCTTCTCAAGAATATTACCCATTCAGTTGTATAGCATTGCTATACAACTGTGCTGTCCATCTGCAATACACCCTCCTTCTCATAAACACAATTTGAGGCTTTCTGAGCCTATTTCAAAATCTTTCACACAGCACAGTTTACTCATAAACTAATTACTATAGACGAGTCAGTGCGCAGAAGTGCCGGTCACCCGCAGAGCGATCTTCTTGGGAGGTCTTCTCCGCGGTCAGAAGCCAGCCGCCGAGCGCATAACAGCTAAAAACATAATAGCCTGCGGACAACAGCTGCTGTGGTTGAATGAAGTTATTAGTACTGCTTAACTGGATTCTTATTGTGACTCGGGAATTTGTAACGAAATACCATTCATGAGCTAGGGTATATCGGTTGTAAGTCAATTAAAACGACTTGAATCAGTGAGTTCAGTACTGATATATATTTTGACTGACCTGTATCATAGTTTTTCTCAACCAAAAAAAAATAGCAAAATATAATTGTTATCGATTGAAGTTTAGGCCTGATCAGACGGGGCAATCGCGTGTAATAATAATATGAAGAAGAAAATGGGGAAAATATACATGTATAAATGAACATAAGTGACAAAGGCAAAGTTGGTAACAGGTATAAATGCATGACAAAGAAGAAATAACAATAAAAATGACACAGAGATATTAAGTTTCATTTTTTTTTTTTTTTTTCAAAAGTATTACTCAAAAGCTTCTATTTCCTTTGACATTCCTGCAAGCTTGGTATTCATAAATTTGATAATGTTCATAACATACTGGTAATTCGTCTATGTTTACCTTTTAATAAATTCTGTATGACACACACCGTTTAGTTAAAAACAGAGATGCTGTAAATGCAAAATAAAGAGTTCGATGTCGACACAATCAGGAAAATGGATGCATCCTCATTCAGCGTACATCATAGTTGAATGTAGCTGTGTATACTCACGGAGCAAGCAAATATGAGAGTGTACGTATATATCTATTATTCTATGAATCACACCAAACTGACGATAGCAATATAGGTTATAATAATTTTCCAGAATCATAGTTAATAGGGGTGCAGACTGTACGTGTACTTGAGAAGCTGAGATCAAGAGATAGCAGTCCTCTGGGAGGACACAGATCATAACGTTATCATATGAACTCCGAATCTGGATTGTAGAAACTCATAAAGTGCGTTATGATCATCACATGAACGGGGGAGTTCCGTTCCAGTCCACTTCCGCTCCGGACCATTTGGATAAGATTAGATGTTCCATCGCTGGGATCTTATCAGCTTCTCGCTTCCCCTTCCGACTTATCCTCCTTCCGAATCTTGTGTCTGTCGAAAGAGTGTCTATCGCTTAATTGATATAAAAACTGACCACCAGACGGATGTACAGACCTATTGTCAACGTGACATCTTTCTTCTGCGAAACCAAGCCAGTGTAGTAATGCAGGAAGAAGCGGTGTTCCACCCTCCAGTCGGATACGAGGTCTGGGTTCGTGGAAAACAACAAACCGTAGTTCACTCTGTTTGTTATCGTCACCCAGATGGGTCGCTTCGGGGTCTTGAGCATGCTACCCACCTGCAAGAGAATGCAGTGAACGAATGCCAGAATATCGCATAAATGGCAATGTCAATTTGCGTATTTGTTACTAGTGTATATCACTATCGACGATTAACGTTGCTTATAGCTCATACATAAAACTATGCTTCATGGACATTGGGCATAACCATAACCTCTGTTCTGTACTTTGCTGCTTGCAACTTATCAAAGTAGAGAAATCCAATTTCACTCCTGCGTTCAATCCCCTTCAGTGGTCGTGCCTGCAATTCAATGCCAGCATATCTTCAGCCATGTTACTGTCCATGTCACTCACCAGAAGCCTCTCACCCTCGTCGTCATACAGCTGAGTGCCATTGAAGATGTACTGCACCGCTTTGCCCGTGAGCAACAAATTCAGCAGCGTTTGACTGCATTCCTCTGATGCATTCAAAAGTCGGAGCTCGGTTTCCCCGCTGTCTTCTAAAATACTGGGATTCAGGAGAGCGTTAATTTCGTAATCGTGGCTACCACTGCCACATACCCAGCCGCTGTCCTGGACAATATGATGCCGTAGAGAAAGATAATTGCACCAAGCGGTTTCTGGTACTGGTAATTACGTAATTATTATTAGTGCATTGCGAAGTTCCATGATTTCACTCACTTGATCTTTGTGGATCTTAATGAACCCGCGTAATTCATCAAACGTCGAGAATTCAAAGAGCGTCAACTGAAAGGAATGTTCAGTTATGAAGAGGGGCTTTCCAAGAAATGAGCATAAAATGTGTTATTCATGATTACACTGTGACCATACGTCAATAATTATAACTACCCTAGAATTATATCTCTCGCTGCACGTTGCACATTCGATTGAGTGACGTCAGAGTAACAACTGCCTCAGATCACATGTATGTTTTTCCGCAATAAATTTAATACTTTAGTATATATGTTTTCTTATGGATAAATAATTAGTGCGTATAACTAACCACGTCTTTCAACATCTGAAAGTCAACTTTATTATTTTCGAGAAACGCTATGATGTATACACATCGCCTCTTCTGAACATTTATTCTACTTTCACAAGCTTTGGTTTTTTCAGTGTTTTCACAAGCACCGCTATTGCAAGATTCGAAAGCACATTATTGTGACAAGCCCAAATTGCTGGATGCCTCAGGTATTGGATTTCGTAGCGTTAACATCATAGCCCATTGCTATTAGAGTGCAATCAACATGTACATACTTGATGCGTTGTTTTTTCTTGGTGTTAATTGACAGACACTAATGAATGGATTAATGTCACGTTTGATTGGTTCAAGACGGCCCGGAAGCGAAAAGGCGATTCCTACTGGACTTCTGGCAGCAGAGAACATCTGGACCAAGCTTAACTAATATGCATGAGCCTCATTTAATATGTAGATATCATAGACGAAGTAATTGTGTTTACGAAAGGTCAATCAGCGTCCCAATGACATACCAGAGTTAGGGTTAGGTTATACGGATATAATAGAATATTCAGCGGAAATCAGTCCTTGGGAGATATCTATGACCCAAGTTAGATGACCCAGATGCTCTTGGGATATCTGATCTAATTGAAATAACCTCAAAACACAGAAACCATAAACAGATGTCACGAGAACATCTTAATGAATACTCAGGATATCCATACATAGGTGGATGTCCCGAGAACATTCAGCTAATCACACCTCCATTGAACGGTTTGAACTCGAATATTTCATGCATGTCTTCAATCTAATCATTTTGCTCTGAAACCCCCTTCCTTTGCATGGTTATCAATCTACACAATTTTCAAGACTTACCTTTTCTGTGAATCCATCTTTCCTGTAATCTGGTGGGATTTCAAAAGACAGGAGATCTTGCAGCAGACACACGCATGCTTTAACACCCTGGCCAGCTTGCCAGATCATTTCAGATATTGCATGAACCAGCGCCTCCTCACGAAGGTGTTCACTCGGGTGGAGAACACTAAAAGGACAATGGGCAAACGAATCAATTACAACTCCCTCACTCTCGTCTGAGAATCTCCTCTCTGCTCGAATATTTGAAAATGATCTTCTTAATCAGGTAAGCTTGCACGCACATTAAAAGTCCCCGGGTGCAATCCTGTCATGTGTTCATATGCAATCAAATAATTATATCAATAAATGAACAGCCAACTCACCCTGTGAATATGTAGACCGAATTGATACGGACTCTGCATTGAGTAGAAATGGAAGCCAGTTTTCTTCCAGTCTACTCCAAAACTGGCCACGTTCGATCCACAAGTGAAGCGACGTAGCTCCTGATTATAGAATATGGACAGAGAAAAGTGACCACCATCTCAAGCGGATGTGAACACTCACGCATGCTACCGAGTGGCTGATTGGTTTACCACCGATGATGTTTGGCTCAATCGACATGATATCAACATGCACTGCAGTGTTAGTTCCACTCTATGTAGGCTGTAAATAAGGAAATCTGATATTGTATACACAACGAATTATACGGAACACTCCAATTATAATCCCGTATACCAACTATGGTACGTAGTAGTGATTTATAGTACTGCTGGCACTTAATTCACGGGGATTTGATTGTTACTCACCATGGGTCGATGTGAGTGCCTCTCATAGTTGCTTCCGGTCCATTCGGTTGCGGTGTTTATGTCGAATGGGCGTTTAGCTCAGGGATTCAGCTCCCTCCAGTGGCGCAGATGACTGATCGACGCGCTAAATCAATTCTAATTAAGGAGGTGATTCTGCGCAGAAGTGACAGCTCAATTCACTTCTCCACTCCTCACAGGGGGACAGCAGACAGTGGCACTGAACGCCTTGATCACATAAGCATGAAAGGCTCCTTTATGAACTCATGAATAATTAATTTATGCATAATAATACTGAGGTGGTGATCATTCACACCTGAATCAATATATATTTCATTACAGCGGTGCTGATTGATATTATAGCGAGGTTGAGATCATGATTGGCTGGCTAAGAATTTTTTTTTTTTTTTTTTTTTTTTCATTTACCTATTGTCAACATGCTTGGTAACCGAAAGTTAACCCCATTGATATACATGCACATGCCCGGTTACCGAGAGATAAAGGCAGGTTTAGGTTAAAGCAACGAGATATCTCCTTGATCTGGGATATTTTTCCGGTGTCAGGGAAATCGGGAATGTAGACAATTCAACTGCTACAATACGGCAATTAGCCTACGAAAAACAGCGACTAATATAAACGGTAGCAAAACGCTTGAAAACGCACACATAAATTACAAGGGTTTCAACTATTTGACAAATGCCCCTTCGAATAATTTAACTGATTTAATTTGTGAATAACTCGCGAACTTGCTACAATACGGATATTTCACGTGCCCGGGGATCCCTCAGTGACTGTTGATACCAAATAAAGATATCTTGAGAGAACTCATGCAATTTTTGCAGAATCATTATTTGGAATTGAGCAATGCTCCAGTGCACTGGGCCACGCCTCCTAGCACTACATATGAAGCATATCTGACTAGCAATAATTATCATAACGCAAGACTTCAATTTCTGAATCTGATCAATTTTCTCCTAAGATCCGCATCCAGAGATGAGAAACAGGACAGGCCAAACAACGATTTAGAAGTTTTATTGGTGCAAATGGTTTCAGCAAAAACTGTGTTTAAACCATGACCATAACATACTAGAAAATATTACATAAATAACATTATATAATATATAAAATTAATGAGAATAATATAAAGTGAATAGATGGAATAAATTAATGTGAAAATTAAAAACGAACGACATTTCTAAAAATGAAAATGATGACCAAGACTTAAGAGAGATTCGATGTAAAGCAAATTACAAGGGAAATGCTCCTCGTTGCCTACGTCAGTGAGGCAAATGTTTTGATCTGGAAAATTGGCGATGTATTTAGCAGCGAGCGGAATTGGCGATGAATCGATGTCCTGTAGAAATCAACAGGTTTTACACACAAAGTAGTGACGTCACATAATGAATATTCATTATTCAAATTACCTGCATATCAACAGGATCAACTTCCGTTTTCCGCTGATTCAAAATTTCAGTTTGTGCTCACATCATCTGTACATCTTCGACTCTGACTTGGTTCTTCTACACTTTTTGTATTTTTTTAATTACTAAGGTTCTTGCTGTTTTATCACTCCATTTGAAATCATCTATTCCTCTGAAATTCATGGATTCCTTCTCCAAAAAGGCTCTTATTCGGCGCGTGAGAAAAAGAATCTGGAAGGTGGGTGAATTTATTCCCTGTTTAAAGTTATTTTTATATAATTTTTATT
>KB305197.1:115168-132452 GCA_000328365.1 Capitella teleta | reverse complement strand
CTCCTTGATTGCCTCTGGACATCTAGTCATCCTTGATTGCCTCTGGACATCTAGTCATCCTTGATTGCCTCGGGGCATCTAGTCATACTTGATTGCCTCTGGACATCTAGTCATCCTCGATTTCCTCTGGACATCTAATCATCTTCGATTTCCTCTGGATATCTAGTCATCCTTGATTGCCTCGGGGCATATAGTCATTCTTGATTGCCTCTGGACATCTAGTCATCCTTGATTGCCTGCATCTAGTCATCCTTAATTGCCTCTGGGCATCTAGTCATCAGTTATTACCTCTAAACATCTAGTCATCATTGATTGCTTCAGGACATCTAATCATCCTTGATTGCCTCTGGGCATCTAGTCATCATTTATTGCCTCTGGGCATCTAGTTTTTCCTCATTGCTAGCCTTTGGACATCTCATAATAATTGAGATAATTTTTACAGATCAAAATGCCGAAGGCAACTAAGAAACTGCAAGAAATGGGGCATGACTTCTTTGAGTGGTTGAGAGAAAGAGTCATTGGAGCTGCCTGCAGTTGATCCTCTTCACTGCCAAGCCACGAGGTATGAAGAATAGTGAAGCATGTATTAAGATTAAGTTTTTATCTTTTTCAGAAACATGCTCATCACCGTGAGGGATCGCATTAATATATGAAAGGCAAACAGTATCACCCACAAATTGCGTCACAGGAGTGATCGATTTAGTCTTGTCTCATTTAATTAAATACTCTTGTTTCCATTTATTTGGTAAATTAAATGTAATCCAGCCTTACATATTAATTCTATTTCATCCTGTTTCTATAGTATAATTATATTTGGATATTGTATAATGGAATAAATCAAATGAAATAAAATGAAAATGGTATATTCGTAAAATTTTGTATAGCTTTTTTTCCGCAATGGCAATTAAAATGAATAGACTTGCATTGATTGCTGAGAAGAAAAACACAAGATAAAAGCGTACTAAAGTTTAATAGTGCTTGCAAACATACATAAGCCAGAAACAAACGTTAAATCAGCACAAAGTTTGTTCGTGGAAATGAAATTAATCTCCGTTTTACTCTGGTGAACTGGAGTGCTCCTTTTGCTGTTCCCATCAGCATGCGAGTGACCACCCACCTGAAAGAGATGGAGAGAAATCAATGTATGCGAGTGGGTACTAATTGCTGCTCACCTGCTTCATCGTGTCTTTCCTCTGACCATTTGCACAAATGACAGCTTTGGTGGATGAGCGGGGGACGATGGCTCAATTGATGTTAATACTTGCTCCACTGTCTCTTCCTCCAGTTGGCTGAGCTAGAGGATGGACGTCAAACTCCACTCCTGCATCCTGTGATCACATTACAATTTTAGCATTTGTTATTTATAAAATTAGGGTCATTAGTTTTCAAGTTACTAGGTAATAATAGTAACATATATATATATATAAATAAACTGATTGTAATTCTTCAGTTCAGTTCATAATCATTCATGGAATATTATAGTGCCTATGCTTCAGCACCCACACCCCCTCCCTCCTCCATAGACAATAAAGAAAGCAAATGAATAAATCACAAAAAAAAAAAAATATGTATATAATTATAAATAAAAATAACATGAAATAAATTCGCCCACCTTCCAGATGCTTTCTCTCGCGCGTCGAATAAGAGCCATTTCACAAAAATCGGTGATTCCCAGAGGAATAGATGATTTCCAAAAGGAGTAAGTCAGAAAATACAAGAAGTGTAGAAGAACTAAGTCAAAGTCGCCGATATGAGCACAAACTGAAATTTTGAATCAGCGGAAAACGGAAGTTGATATGCAGGTAATTTGAATAATGAATATTCATTATGTGACGTCACTACTTTGTGTGTGAAACCTGTTGATTTCTACAGGACATCGATTCATCGCCAATTCCGCTCGCTGCATGTATTTAATAGGATGCAGACTGTGCTGGCACAATTAGTGGGTTATTTGAAGAAAGGCTACCAATGTATATTTAGGCCGTTATGGCTTTACCATAGCCAGGCCCACTATGTGAATTGAAAAGCCACGGCGCCTTGAAGACTGGCGTCCACCTAGGTGTTCATGAAAGGCGATTGTTTCCTGCAAGGCCAGGCACAATGAAATTGCCAGTGAACCGGAAGTGCATTAGACTGGGTCGATTCTGAGAGGAGAACGTCGGCGGCAATGCTTAAATCGGCTGCCATGATGACCTACATTGACAATGGCATAATTTTCGCCATGAAAGTATTTCAAATGCCACCCTGTTCATGCCATTATGTTTGTAGGCGATGGTTCCACATGGCTCAGTTGTACGTTATGATTGCTGGAATCTAGAGACCATTCGGGGATTCCCCAAATCATAACGTACATGTATTTGTTTTCTACGTGAGTTCTAATTTACTATGTTATACTCAGGAGTGATATGGAAGGGTATTCAGATGATACTGAATCGTTTGTGTGGATCCGTTACCATAGCAACCTTTTTGGGTGAGGCATGCTTTGCAGCAAATAATTATTATGTGAACCGTACCGATATGGCGGAAATATTACAAGCACCGAATCTTCGCTGTGCGTGTCTATTTTAATCCATGAAAATTTTGTCGTGAAATTATCATTTTTCACTGGATGGATTAATTATGGTGTGAATTTCCTGAATTTCAGTCATTATTGTTAATCTTATAATCTTCAAAATATCTCGAATTATCGAGATCTGGGGCCGTACGCATAAACATCGAAGTAGCTAGTTTGCAACTAAGACATAATTGCGATCTAAATCACCAGCTGAACTTCTTTTTCTCGCATCAATAAAACCATCAAAACATACAAACGCCTTTCAATTTATTGCTCGACACTCTCAAATGAGTTAGTTATGAACTAAGGATTTAAAGCAGTTCTTAAGCACCTCCAAAGTTATTACTCAACTAGGGGCAATTTAGATGTCAACTTGAGTTATATCGTTTTATGTATAAATTTTGTTGTGAACTAGATTTAGAGCGCAAGTTATGTCGCAACAAGGCCTGTAGCCTTTTATGCATATACGGCCCCTGAACTATGAGGCTATGATTGGGTAATTCAGTGATATTATTTAAGTATCATCTATGTCACATGAAAACACGCTATTTTTATGCGTCTTTTAAATTATTAAACTGCTCAGTGACTTTGTGTGAAGTATTCCATAGCAGCAGCAATGTTCAGACTATCTCACTATCTCCCTTATGATATGTTGTGATAAGTGATGCTTGGCCTCTAAATTTGAGGATAATGCAAGTTCTCATCTCCAATACTGATCGCCTGACCTATCGTCTACTACATCAATCAACATCGCAAAGTTTGATAAAATAGAAATAAATGTGAGTAGATATGAAAGAGGGTGTGATTTATTAAGAAATATCAGCTTAATTGATAATCATGCAGTGTTCAGCATCAAGGAGTATATGCGTAAAGAAGGAAGCCCATCCAAGAGGTCTGCTTGTCTACATCGCTGAAGACTCCAGTCGTGCCTCTCGCTCGCAGACGCAAAACGTCGTTCACTTCCAAATGGTAGATGAGACCGCGACCAGTGGTTGCAACGCTGGTGTGGTTTGCTCCTGCGACGAGGAAGTGAGCGATGCGCTCACCAGGGTAGGCTGGGTTTCCAGGCTCTCCATTCAAAATCATTTCGACATCCAAGGGTTTCAGTGGCATGGTTCCCAAGCACACTTCGAGGTAGTAGTAGCCTGTGGTTGTGATGGTCACTGTGTTTGAGTACGGGTCGTAAGCGCTGCCAACGTTGACTCCAACATCTTGGAAGGGCATGGGGTCGAGAGCGATTCCAGATTGCCATGGCTCTGTACGGCTAACGGCCCATGCGACAGAAGGACCAACTTTAGGGTTATACAAGAAACCTCCAAAGTAGCTCTGGTGATGTAAATCATCACAGTTGATGGGATCTTCCAAAGCGCTCATCCAGATTCTTTCTCCGGCGGTCAGCTCCAGCAAGACTCCTCGGGCGGCCATGTCCTCGCCGTTGTGGCTGGTTGTCTGCACGGTGAGTTCGGCTTCCGTCTGTGGATAAACACCACCCCAGGTCCTCAGAGCCACTCGGTTGGTCACGCCGGGTGCCTGTCCGGATCCAAAGAAGAAGTAGTAGACACCTGTTACTGGAACAATGAATTCATGGCCAGTCTCGTTGTAGTTGTTTCCGTGATCCATGTAAACCCTGTCCATTGGAATCCTGCCTTGTCCAATGAAGTCTGTTTCACGAGCGGCGTAGAAAGCATGGAGATTGATGTCGAAAAAGTCGGTCAAACTGAAACCAGCCCATGATGTCTGCTGACTAGCTTCAGTGCTGACAGTCGCCTCGAATCCTTTGTAGGAGAGATAGCTGTCGTCTTGCAGCGTGCACAAGAAGTTCCTGTAGACAGCATCGGTGTCTTCTTGGACTGTATTCTCGCGGTAGATGGTGCTTGGGTAGTTAGGGTAATGCATGGGTCTAACTTTGAGATCAGCACGCGTTCTTGCTGGGACACCTGCGCTGAAGGTAATGAAGTAGACACCCTCTCTGCCTGGCTCAAAAGTCGTTTCATCCTTGTAGCAACCTCCAGTGTTGACGTAAGTCCTGTCGAACCTCATGTCACCCTCTCCACCATGCCAACTAGTTGTCGAGGTAGCGTAGAAGGCAGCTACGCCATCAGGCCCAGGAACTTAAAAAATATATATAATAAGACTCAATTTTGAAGTGTGAAATAATTAGTTACTTACTTGGGGTTGGTGGGGTTGATGGAGTGGTTGTTGAATCGGGATGGATCGTGGTGGTACTGTCTGGTGTTAATCCAGGGGTGGTTGAAACGGTTGTAGAGTCTGAAAACGGAAAATAGGTTGCACAATTATACCCATAATACCGCCTTAAAATTATCATGCTATTAATGCCACATAATATTTATAAGGTATCACTGGTGACCACTCAGTTAGAAGAAATAAATTATAACTGATATAAAAAGAGAACAGTAGAACGGTCAACGTACCAATGCAATTAGCAAGGTAAGGATCCACGCATTCTTGGTACAGCGGACTAAACTCCAGGGAAGTTGGACAGGTGAATACGACAGAGATGCAGTTGTTCTCTCCCTCAGCGAAGCATCTGTAGTACATGGAGCAATCGGGGTGAGGGTATCGCTTCTCGATGCAGTTGTAGTTGACGTCCCTCGGACAGTCAAAGGTTTGTGCTGAGCACACGCCCAGGAAGACTGCAGAGGAAGAAATGAACAGGAGGTTGCACTTTGAATATTATATTATTTCAATTTCAAAACTATTAGTACATGGTCGCCACTTGCGTTGATGATATTGTTCTGCCACATAATCTTTGGTTAATTATAAATTAAAAAACAATTACAGCATTAAGTAAATTAAAAATACCCAATAACACAAAGAAATGTGCATAGAAAAGCATAGCAAATTATACTCACGCAGAGCGGCTCCAATGACGTACAACTTCATGATGTGTATGTGTGAAGCTGCGGGTCGTTCGTCCGGAGGGTCTTTTATATGAATGTACCTTGGCTCATTTGTCAGTTTATCAGGTGTTAATTGTCGATGATTAATCAAAGTTTGGATCGTATCTTAGGTTAACCTCTTGAACAGAGATGAGCACAGACATAGATATTGCGATCAGATCATAAGCACTAGATCAGGCATGTGTCTTATCTCTCAATTATGAAAACGAGACCAGCCGAGTCACGTGAATACGAGCTGATTGCAATGTACGCTTGTTCATTATTAAATGAGGCATTAATTATAATTGTTTGATATATTATGTATACAGCATGATATTATAATAAAATATAATTTCTATGAAACAGTCGAATCAGCCTATCAGCCTATAGCCTATGGTCATCGTGGAAAAGGGAAAAGCATAAAGTGGAACAAAAATCATTCAGTCTTCCAACGACCCGAGTCACGGTTTTAGTGATTGTAAGCAGCGAACAAGATTTTAAAGCACATGCATTAAACTATAGTACATCGATTGATTTGAATCTAAAGTTTCCAGAACAACTATTATTTGGACTGTACTTGAAGCAATTAACAGAAACCCTTTAAACCATTCATCTTGTATTTCATTATGCGATAAAATCGATATATATGGCTTCAATTTGCGTAAGTTGTGTATCCATGGTGATGACATACAAACAAAATGATAAAGCCCTACCGATAGATAAGTTCTATATTTATTGCTTTGTAGCCCAATCATGTTAAGTACTTCTTATGGTCTACATATATTTATCAACCTTGTGTCCTTGACCAGACTAAACCTCTACCGATAATTCATTCGGGTAAAACGGAGGAATCTGTTCTCGTTCTGCCAACTCATTACAACCACCTCACCTGACCAAAACATGACTAATGGAAATATTTTGTTTTATTCAGGTCACAGTTCGATTTTCAGACCTCTGAAGACCTTCAAAGAGCCAAGGCCTGATACTTGAGATTGGCAGGTGGAGTTATCATTAACTCTATCAGAATGTGGTGTACTTTTACTTGGAGATAAGGGTAAGATAAGATAAGATTTTACTGATTGATGAAAATGCGGCTTTATAATCTATCCTCACTGCCAAACAGCCCTCAATGTAATACGCCAGTATACTGGACCAGGAACAGCTAAGTACACAAGTATTGAAAGATAGAAAGTAGCACAAGATCAATTGGCAAAATAGCGAAGGTTTCAGGGCTCTATTATGGCTCCCCTGCCTCACAAATGGGCTGAGCTATGCAAAACAATAATACCTCATGGCCCATGCCTCATGGCTCATAGCCTATGCCTCATGTCTCATTGCTCATGGCTCATGGTTCATACCTCATATCTTATGGCTCATTGCTCATTGCTCATGGCTCATGGATCATGGATCATGACTCATGCCTCATGGCTCATGGCCCATTCCACATGCCTCGTGCCTCATGGCTCATGCCTCATGGCTCATGGCTCATTACTCATGCCTCATGCCTCATGGCTCATGGCTCATGGCTCATGTCTCATGCCTCATGTCTTATTACTTTGTGCTGTATGTATCCCTCATACACTATTACTTTGTGATCTGTCCAATGGGAACAACGACAGAGGAGCAGTTACGAATAGCAATTTCAGAAACTTCAATTCAGACATCGACTGGAGATGAAATAAAAGCGGCTGGAAGAAAGATCCTTCTCTCATTTCGCTCAATCGCAACAGTTGAGACACAGGAACTCACTTTTACTATGGATTGCCGAAGGTAGATTTGTATCGTAAGCATCATTGGAAAATGCCATCAAGTTAAAATGCAGACTATAATGTTCACACTTGTCAACTCCAGCAAGCGTAAAGCTGCATGTGATGACATGGCCTCCAGAAAACGAGGCAAAAAAAAACTACTTACTATATTCATGCAGCACCACTACTAATAATTAATCTCATGTAAGATGACGATACTATGGCCCAGCTTAATATAGTGAACCGATTGTTTTGCCTCGTGAAACTTTATTTGATGCAACGACTTCGGAAAAGCTTATTAGGTAGTCTACTTTTAGTATTTTCAGACAATAATTATACTAAAACCATGAACTGTTACCTCAGTTCATGACCTATTATGCATACGATGCTCCTTCCTTTCGGCTCAATCAAATTTACTCATAATTTTCATTGTGTCACCATTTATACGTTAAATCGAAGTTTTTCTTAATTTTAATTTAATTTTAACTTTAAATAAATTATAAAAATTGGTGTTGTTTTTTTGTTTTTTGTTTTTTGTTTGTTTTTTTTTTTTTCGTTTTTTTTTTCTTCACATTTTCCACATGTTAGTAGTTAGTTAACGCAATGAGTGCTTCCAGATCTAGAGGGTGGGAAGTGGAGTCAACTCTGTTCACGGAATTTCCTTATAATGTGGTGTTTATGATTGGTTTCATTTGTTGCAAGCGATGTGTTTGTCCGGAGATTTGTGATTGAGCATGTTTGGTGCAAGACGCAGTCCTACAAGGTCTCAAGCGGTTTCCTGAAAGTTCTCTTTAGAAACTCGACACGGCGATGGCTCTATTATACGCGATATTATACGCGATATTATACGCGATAATGTGAAAAAGTAACACTATTATTTTCGGGTCGTGAAAGAAGATGAAGAAGTGTATGTTATTCAGCGGTCGTGTTGGTTTGTACTGGTCTCTAAAATTTTGGCAGTTGTTGAGTCTACCAAGAATCACAACAACCATCTCAATTATGCTACCGTGCCAGCAGGCGACGAAAGAAAAATTATAACCGCAAGAGCTACACAAGTAAGTCACCCTGAGTTACACTAATGCACGTGGATAACCGGTCGACTTCTGGGACACGTAAACAAAGTTCGATTGATGAGTTTATGTGATACGTATAGCTCACATCAATTCTTTCTCTCTTATTCTCTATTATTTTTCGTATTTGTCTCTCTGGGTGCTGTAATAACAACACTAGTCATTATAATAAACATTTTTATAATTTATTTCATAAAGCGATCAAATTGATCAAATTGATATTTTAGAAGTCTCTGAAACGCTGAACGCAATTTCTTTCGTTATTGGACCCAAACGTTGACATGAAAGTCCTCAGCGGTGCATCAACATTGAAGGAGCAATCACTTAGACGATGAAAAATCATTTTCGTCAAACCAGGTACCACGTTTCGAGGCTATTCAATGTGTCATGCTGTGGGAAAAACGAGTGTTATCAGGCCGCGAAATCGAGTTGCCTAACCATGATCGATTCCACGATCCTGAGTTTACAGCTGCACATTCAAGAGTATTGCATTCAAGCAAATGTTGTATGTAAATATATCAAGTGGACAGCTTATTTTTATCTATTAGGTCCTAGTAACTTGAACTCTGACGAGAGACGTGTGAGGATGTGTAACCAATGACGATTGATGCTGCTATTGTGCCATTCCAGATTGCAGATCAATGTTTTACTTTTATTGGACCTTTTTTATGGAATACTTATTTTAATCTTCTTTGACAATACACCTGTTATTGTTATGTTTCACTTATGTTATGTCAGATTTCCTGCAACGTATTTTAAATTATACATCTCTTATAGCGATAAGAGTCTTATGCTATGTATTATATACTATATGCGATTTCCATGATTTAAATTAAATCCTACCAATGAGTCCGTATTGCAATGAATGCATTGTTTGTGCCCGTTCGTTGCACAGAACGACATTTGCGGTTTAAGATCAATCGCGGCTGTGTATTCGCAATTATCTTTTTTAATCACTCTTCAGATTAATCTTCGTCTTTGACCTGAAAGCAATCTAGATTAAGCTCTTAGGTGGTTGGTACTGAGTTGTGGTAGGGGGTACTAACTTGTTGGCAGTTATTCAACTTTTTTTTTTGTAATTCTCGTATTAATATTTTATGTGTGTCTGCCTTGACACGATTAATTGATATACTTTTTACATATAAGATGATATTAGCCGAATTCCAAAGTCTTTCACATCGTGCATGTTTTACCCATACTTTAGGCTAAAGAAAATGAACCGTACCTTTTTGCCTGCCTTAAATACATACAAAAACAAAGAAAAAAATATATACCAACTATTAACAATATAATCAGACAGGGGCCAAAAAGGATGAGTCACAAACATGTCGCATAAAATCTATTTCGTCTCAGAGCGAAAGATACACCCATATCTTTTATTTAGGAGTATTATGTACATAGTCATAAAAACTAGTATGAACCAAAAGTTTCTGAATGCTACTCTAAACCAACAGGAATTTGAAGAAAAATAATACTAAATCGATTGATCGAAAATGCGCCTGTTAAAATTACGTTAAGATCGATAAATGATATCAACGCAAACCAGGCGCTTCCATCGGCCTTGATCTACTTTATAACACAAATTTGCAATATCTGGGAATGATTTGTGCTGAAGATTTTCTCTCTTTTGTCTGATCAGATGAACACGGGTCTTGAACCTCTCCTTGTCAAATGCCTCCTTGCCTTGCCTGTCCCTACAAATCTGTATAGAGTCGTAGGGGCGCTATGCAGTCCAAGGAATCGCTCATTTTCCTGATATTCGCTTTGTTGCAATTTTACTGGAGTTGCTGGTTGCTTAGTCTCCATTCTCCCTGAGTCTCACAGGCATGCTGTCCACCCCATACACAAGATCTTGGGTTAGATGGTCAAAGTTTGATCCCCAAAAATTTGGTGCAGTAGAACTCCCCATAGAAAACAGATGCAGGGCATTTTCCTCGGGAATATCCAGTGTAGAATGCGGTCAAATGCAAGATACCTGATCTGTGTGGATCATTGATTGTACATGTTGCTTTGTATCGCATCTCCCTAGGGAAACCAACCACATTGAACAACTGTATTTCGGGTTCACTCCGCCGTACATAATTATTTCCTTGAATTGATTTTATTGTTGGGGGCTATGCACCACGATTTAACCTGCAAATTGATACCCAACTGAAAAGACACTCTGAAGTGTTAAAAAAATTGATTATTGTGATTTGAAGATGAGAAAAAAAAAACTTTATCTCCGGCATGATTTGTTTCACTTGTTATTGAACAAGTGGAACAAATCTCTTGTGATTGGACAAGTGGAACAAATCACTTGTGATTAAACAAGTGCTCATTTGAACTGACGATGTGAGAACGTTGGGCACACGAGACGTGAGATGCTTCTTACATTTTATTTTCAATATATGATCATTGACCGTCTCGAGGGATCAACCTATTAAGATGAGACACAGTATTTACAGTCTGATCTTATGACGTCATGCAATTCACTTAAATCTGAGTATTCACATAATATTCATGTTATTCAGAATTGCATTGAACCCCAAGCAAAGAGCAGTTCTCATCTGACAGAAGCCTCACACACTCCAAAAGTGAAAAATATGCTTAGCAGTTTTTTGCCTTGATCTTTCCTTCGTATATCCATGTCAAAATTCTACATCGACATGAATATACTTGGTGTTTTGAAAATAAATTAAATACTCAGAGCATGAAAAGATCATAAGGAAGATGTATTTTATTTCATAAGTTCAGATGGCATGTGATGTCTAATGACTCAGTCTTCGTACAGAAGGAAGCCCATCCATGTCGTCTGTTTGTCCAGATCGCTGAAGATTCCAGTGCTGCCCATGGCCCTCAGTCGCAGGACGTCGTTTTGTTGAAGGTGGGTGACCAAGGAGCGACCACTGCTGGCCACGTGTGAGTGGTTGGAAGATCTGACGATGACGCTGGCGAGGGGGTCGCCGATGTTGATTGGGTTGCCTGGCTCTCCGTTCACCAGCATTTCAACATCCAATGGTTTAAAAGGAAGGGTGCCCACGCTCAGTTCAATGTAGTAGTAGCCGCTGGTAGGGATAACCACAGTGTTGGTTCCAGCATCAAAAGCGTTGCCCTGGTTCACTTCGATCTCCTCAAAGGGTACGGGATCAAGAAGAAGGACAGATTGCCAGGATTTCGTGCGGTGAACGGCGAAGGCAATGGAAGGACCACGGCGGGGTTTGTAGAGGAATCCACCAAAGTAGATCTGGTTGATGTCGGCATCACTGTAGACTGAGTTTTCCATGAGTGTCACCCAGACACTCTGGCCAGCGTTCAACTCCAGCATGGTGCCTCGTGTGGCCATGTCCAGCCCATTGTGACTAGTTGAGTGTACCCAGAGCTCAGCTTCAGTCTCCGGGAGTGCGTTCTCCCAAGATCTCAAAGCAACTCGGTTGTCAATACCAGCTTCTTGTCCTGATCCGAAGAAGAAGTAGTACACGCCTGCTTCAGGGGCAACGAACTCTCGACCCGACATGTTATAGTTATTTCCAGTATCCATGAAGACCCTCAACATCTCAATCCTCCCTTGTTCATGGAAGGAGTTCTCACGAGCCACGTAAAACGCTTGGACGTCGGAAAACATGTCGGTCAGACTGAAGCCAGAGAAGGAACTCTCCAGTCGGTGACTGCTAACCGTCGCTTCGAAGGCTCGGTAGGTGAGGAAGGCGTCATCCGCCATCTCAGCTAGGAAGTTCCTGTACATCATGTCATGGTCTTCGTGCGTGGTGCTCTCACGATATATGGTGCTTGGGTAGTTAGGGAAGTTGGTTGGTCTAATTTTGATGTTAGCGGGTGTCCTCGGTGGTATGCCACCGCTGAAGCTCATGAAGTATACTCCAGCACGACCTGGTTCGAAGGTTGTTCCGTCCTTGAAACATCCTCCCAGGTTGACGCCAATGGTGTCAAAAGAAACGTCGCCTTGTCCTCCATGCCAATCAACCGATCTACTTACAGAGAAGGCAGACACACCGTCAGGTCCTGGGGCTGTAAATAATCTGGGGAGGTAGATTGGAAGCTGAAGTAGAAATGATTAGCTTACCCGGAGTTGTTGATGGTGCTGTTGTTGATGGTGTTGTTGTTTCTGGTGTTGTTGTTGACGTTGTTTCTGTTGCGTTTGTGGTTGTTGATTGTGTAGTTAAGTCAGTTGGTGTTGGTGTTGTTGAATCTGAATGATGAAAAGACCTGGATTCAAAATTGGGTTTGCCCAACTCCTAATATAAATCTGGAATCAATTTCAATCATGACACACCAAAAAATCTCTAACTGGAGTGTTGCAGTGGAATTCTTGGGAATTGGACCCACGTTTTATCGGAAAAGGCGAATATTATCTAGAAATAACATCATAATATCCTCGTACCTGTGCAATTAGCGTCCACGGGGTTCAGGCAATCGTTTTGTGAAGGACTGAAGTGAAGACCATCTGGGCAATCGAAGACGTATGCCGTGCAGTTAGGACCAGCACTGAAACAGCGGTAGTACTTGCTGCATTCAGGATGGGCGTACCGCTTGTCCAGGCAAACTCCCTCCTCCATCTCACAGATGGGGTCATTTGCTGAGCAGTAGCCCAGGGTGACTGCAAAGGAAAATTGTGCAATTTTTTTTTCAGAGATTTGGAGAAACATTTGGACCAACGTCAATAATGTATGGACATACATGTGATCGTTTCTATACTTACAATCGACACGGATGAAAAATTGAATCAATCACCAAACATCAATGAAAAAATGAAAGCCACACTGATATAATTATTATCATGTATAACTGTTATGACGTAATACGTTCCACGTAACATCTTTTAGAGGTTTCAAAGAAGCAAGAAATTGTACCTGATATCACTGGCTGTTTAATACTTTGATTTACATCGAGAGAGGAAATGTTTTTGGGTATTGGTTATGCTCATTCAATGCGAATTAATTTGATGATGAAACGTATACAGAAAGGCCCATTAAAATCCCACTAAGGACACGTGATCAATTGTAATAGTATAATAATAGGAAATTATAAATAGCATCACTTACGTAAGACTGCGCCTACAAGGAGAAACTTCATGGCGTATAATGCAAGTGCCATGCACCGATGTCCTTGCTACTCTATGAGTTGATCTGAGGTTTCTTGTGCGGGTGCTTAATTTGTTATCAGGAGCTAACAACCATTGAAACATCGAAGCTTAAGAGATCAAGGAGAATTGTGACCACAAACGAAGAGGGCTTCCAATGTCCCTCTTGTTTGGCATGGACGTAAATGCACATCTTGCTGATAACACACAATTACTAATCATTTATTTGATTTACATTCAAAGTAACTAATTAATGCAGATTGAAGAGGAACTGAAACATATTCTGAATAAATGAAAACCACTCATTAAAATTAGCAGCAGTTGCTATGCAATTGGCGCGTTTATTTGCTAAAAAAAAGTATAAGATGTCTTTGATTTTCTTTGATTCTGGATCAAATCGATCTCTATTTCTCGGGAAAAAAATATAATTTATTTGCAAACGTTCAAAATTAATTCTCAGTTCTTTCGGCCCTTTTATTGCCAGGAAATCATAAGCTATATTGGTCGATGTCCTAATTGATTTCCGATTTTCAAGGCGTAGTCAATATTTGCATAGATCACAAAGTATGCAGCAAAGAGCCCTTGTTCGTGGTTCTGATTAGCATTCTCTGGAACTCCATTAATCATCTGAAGATGTCATATTTTATAATCATCTAAAGCTAAGATAACGATTCCAAATATATTCTACATATCCTTGACGATAAGACTTCAAATAAATCTTTAAAACAGGTTGAAAGCCTCAACTTGACATCACGTATGGAGTATCTTGACAGCACGAATGCCCTCTTCGTGGAGTTCAAAAATCAACGTTTGATGATAATATTTATCACAGAATTGATGTCATGATCAATGTGGAAAATGCACGCACGAAATATTATATATCGCACTAGCACATGTTAGTGCGTTCAGGCGATTTGCTGCCGCCTCGATGCTGGTGATTCCAGCTCGCGCTTACATCTCGGGAAATTTATTGGGGCAGCGTGATTTGCGCATGCTCAAACCCGGTTACCATGGAAATGTGCGTTTTGAACTGGATTTCAATGAAACATTCCGATAAAAATATGGCCCGCACACACGCAGCGGAC
The DNA here is from genome assembly GCA_000328365.1 of Capitella teleta. Taxonomy (NCBI): domain Eukaryota; kingdom Metazoa; phylum Annelida; class Polychaeta; family Capitellidae; genus Capitella; species Capitella teleta. The sequence goes on along the minus strand of KB305197.1, from coordinate 118,018 downwards.
GCAAATAATACTATATGAACGGCGCTGAGTAAAAGGAACTATGATATTTAATGCATCTCGTTCAAGCGAGTGATGAGAAGTGAACTTGGGCAAAGCGGCGAGACGAAAGTACATTATGATGCAGTGTGAGCACCGCAGATAGCCACAGCCTTTGATCCGGCCGATGCTGAGATGCATAGCGCAATAAGAACTTGGGCCCTACAGCGACAAAATATGAAGCAACTAAAAGAGTCGTCGGCCTACGACTCTTTTGGTTGCCTAATATTCTGAATCGGAGAATAGGTGTCACTGTGTAACTTGACCTATCGCTTCTGGGTGATTTTATGAACATTATCAGCATATTATTGTTGGCAATGTGTTCACTATAAACTCGGCCGTCGTCATGGCAACGGAGCGTTGGAATTCATGCAAATGGCTATTTATTTTAAAATAATAAATACAGTAATGATATTACTGACTTCTGGGTTTACACAAAATTATCCTTCAGTTACACGTATTTACAGTGAGTTTATGGACTATGAATTAAGAAAAAAAAATCGGCCAAAGTTCAACAATATATTTTATATACATATATGAACTTAGGCCGAATTTGTTTTCAAATAATTATTCATTAAGCGGTTGAACTTTGCCCGAGTTGGTGTCATTGTGCTGAGAAGGGTATACACCATATACGAGACATTGTCGTAAATTCATAATACAGAATAAATCCACGCTTAGCAAAAGACCATTCACGGTCAGTACTGTGACTAGGCCGTTGTATACATAATTGTAGATTCCATATGATTGATGAAACAAAAAAAGGTATGCCTCATGATAACTTATGGCTACGGTGAATACAGCGTTGGAAACCTCCTTTTTCTCCTAGTCAGGAGAATCACTTCGGGTTGCGCACAGAAATGAGCAGTTTATCCAGTTGGATTGATCATTTTGATTGAGATCAATACAATGAATAATCTTCGAGTTAGTAAAATGGATGCCAAGGTCTGCAGGTGAAGCCGTTTACTCACCACGAGGATTACACGTTCAACCTCACTTTTAAGGTTCAACATTCGGCAGTCTATCCCAGCACCGACCGAAGCAATGTTTTAATGTATAGAGTGGGCCAAAAGTAGTCCACTCCATGTTAAAAACAAAACTCTAAAATTGGCGAAAATGTATCAATTATTCCAAAACATAACTTTCTGGTATGGATTGACTATGTTGTTCTGCGTCCATTTATGCAAATAATACAAATAAAAAGTCAATTATGAATGAGGGAGGAACATTAAAATGCGGTGTGTGATTGCAAAGAGAGCAAAATCAAATGAGTCCCTGATATCAAACGAACATTAAGGAACGTCATCTCATGTATGGCGCTTTATTACAAACGCTCTTCTTTGCTTTGATTTTAGGAGAAAAACATTAGTTTCACAACATTAACACTCTCAAACAAAACAAAAGTACGAGCGCGTTGCCTTAATTATGATTTTAATGAAGCTTATCCGTGGTCCGGGGCCCTGTTTGCCACCAAAAGTGGAATTATCGCGGAATGATGAGTGCACTCTATTAATTCAGATGAATAGGCATACATGTTGGTGAAATTGAAATAGAAATGATATGAATAACGCAATGACATGTTAGACCATACGCAGTATTTATTTCTCTTATTTTAGTGGGGTTTTTTTTTTTTTTTTTTTTTTTTTTTTTTTTTTTTTACACTGCGATCTGTTTTATAACACTTTCTTAGAAATGCGTATAGCACCATTGAAAAGCATTGAGATCTTTAACAATGAGTCGATAGACTACTTTGTACCGATAGATCCTCTTGGCCTGTATCCCTTATCGGGGACTATCAGCAGTCATAATAATTATGTATCACACCTCTTAATTTCTTGACTCTTTCCAGCAGTGGGGCGTTATGAGCGTGTGCGTCAGCAACGCCGCATACAATGATTTAGAGATTTAGATTTCCGTCTAGATTTTCCTAGCAAGTTTAGTTAAATAGTAAAGCGTTGTAATGAATACACGATTGCAACATGTTGTGTTTTAAGCATTAGTGCAAAGAATAATTGCGAAGAGAGATGGCATGAAAGACAATTTGAAACAGAGTATAATCAATGATGACGCTTTTATCAAATCAACAGCAGAAAGTTTTGTGTCCTTTGGCTGAGTTCAAGAGTCAAGAGATATACGTTGTCACCCATTACATGGTTGTTATGCAATTGTACTCTAACTGTTCTGTCTCTTGCCAATTACAATGTCCTCATTAAGATTAGGTTTCTTGGCACTCGTTCAAAAGTAATATGTGGGTAATGGAGGGAAGCAAAGGAAAAGTACGAATATTATGTTCTTTTGTTACACATTACTTCGCAGTTACACGTGAGAATAAGCATAATTAAAAAACAAAACAAACACATCCGTAGAATAGCAGAAAGGTAACTGATTGGAAAGCAGAGGAGAAAGAATGTATTGACCATTGAAGTACTATATACTACACGCTTACAGCTCTAAAAGGAAGTTGAGTCTTGGACATATGGAGTTACAGTAAAACCTCGATGTGTCGAACACCCGTCTCTTGAATGTCTCCCTGTGTCGAAGTTTTTTCGAAGTCCGACGATTCTCCTATATTTTACTATTAGCATTAAAATCTGTCCCTCGAACGTCTAAGGGGCACCGGATAGCGCAGTGGGTTAAACCGCTGACTACAATTCTATGCCGACCGTGGGAGTAGAGGTCCCGGGTTCGAGACCCGATCAGGCCACGGGCGCTATGATTGTGAATTACAATTGTAATTCTTCGGTGACTCTGCAGTGCTGCCCAACTGCGTAACAAGGCCAGGCGCTGTGTACTACTGTCTATGGTGGTATGCAG
>KB305197.1:83885-115118 GCA_000328365.1 Capitella teleta | reverse complement strand
GGTTAAAAATACTAACGATATAAAATTAACAGAATAAAACACTTACACAAAAATAATTTATTTATCGTAATCCACTAATCCAAGCATTTCCATTCGATTTGTGTCCCAATCGAGATGCTCCATAATCGACTTTGCATCAACATGAGGCTGCACTTGTTGTACATTTGCTGATCCCCTATGCAATTTATCATTGAGTGTTGCAGAGTTTGCTGGGATAATAAAGGATAATGGAATAAAGTTGGCTGAGCCATCTGTTGACACATGTTGATCTGAGAAAAGACAGCCGTGAGAGAATCTTCATTAATCAAGAATGCATTCACCATTTCAATTTCTTGAATTAATAAATGATAATGATTAAAGACATTTCATACACAGGGACAGGGTGTATGTATAGTCCCACACTCTTGAGGTTTTTTTGCTGTTGTAAATGTGAAGCCCTTAATTTAATTATTGCTTCATTTAAAATCAGCCAGCAGATATTGATCACGTTTACCTACACAATGTTGTGAGGAACAGCCTGATAATAATAACAGGATCTGCAAAACACAAAACTCTGAAGGCTAGTGACAAGAAAATCCCGAATATAAAGTGGTGTCAAAGTGAAAATAAGAAATTATAGTGAGCCAAAACAATTAACAAATTAAGTTCAAATATGTGGCTGAGTCGCTGTCTGTGATTATCTGTGTTATTGAACTAGTAACAGTTTCGTGAGTAAGCGCTGAACGTGTTATTTATGTACGTAGACCATATAATATTATTCAATAAGGCCAACTCATAGGACTCACAGTATTGTGAGTATAGGCAGTCATCCACAAGACTATTCACGGTGACTAGGTGATGAAATATACAGAAATCTAGTAATTCAGTAATGCAACGTATACAGTATGATCAACAGGTCATGACTGACTCACCAAGTCAGCGACGGTCAGTGTCACTTACTGAGAGTAACTGACAATTTGACAGTGACATTCATACTGCACTAACTGCTGTCTACTCAGTAGGGCCTATATACTCACTCAGTCACTATCATAATGATGACTATATCACATGATATATGGCTGCGTGACTGTCAAGTCTCAAGTCTGTCACACTGACACTCACACTGTGACTGTGTGACTGTGACTGAGTCACTGACGCGTCGTGAGAGGAAGTTCAGCTGGATAATACATGCAACGAGACCTGCGTTTGAATGACCTATACACCTGTGAAAATTATGATTCGTATCTGCACTTCATCAGTTGCCACAATCCCGAACGACAACCTTTTTCACCACTTTCACACAGCCAGAAGAGCGATAATGAGTCCGTTTCACACTCTCGTTGCTACGACGCGGAACCAGTTGGTGTGACGTCATTTGAATTCAGAACGAGGCATGTTGGCCGGGGGTATATGCGCACCAAAACCGCTTTGAGCAATCCAGTCATATTAACATCCTTGGTTTATAAGTGCATAACGCATATAACCAATCAAAACGTCAGAACACGATTTGAAATCATAACGGTCATATCATAACGGCCTTGATCCCTCCGTCGAAGTCGAAGTAATTGAGCTAACCCCACGAACTTCGACACATCGAGGTTTTACTATATCTACTCAGGGCGCTACGTCATATTCGTGCAAATTGGCGGATCTCATTTTTTTCAGGCAAATACCAAAGATACTCCATTTAGGAAAAAAAGAAGTATCTTTGCAACTACAATGTAGTCCAACTATCACAATTCGATAATAAATTAATAATTATTATGAAATCAATCCTAGTAACTGCGATGTTCTTAATTTGCGACCTATTTTGCTATTTGGAACTACACGTAAAATATTATCGAATTATGTAGATGAAGATAGATGTGTCTTTGTTGTCACAGTGTGCCGAAAAAATGAAAAAAAAAAAAAAAAAAAAAAAAAAAATCAGTTTATACCTTAGCATGTAAATGTATATACAATAATTAATGAATTTAGGTTATATAGTTATTTCAGAAAAATAGAGCTCAACTAGAGAAACTGTCATACTAAGTTGAGTAATATGATATTTTGCACCATTTATACGAACTTTATTCAAGTTTCATAGCGCAATATTCTCATAATCTCGAAATATTGGAAATATTCATAAAACAGCGAAGGTCGATAATCAAGAGGTAGGATAAGACATTTTGCTATTATTTATTCATCTCCATAACTGTCTTTACTATGTTTAACATGAATATATGCGTAATTAAAAGGCTATCATTTAATGAAAATTTTAAATCTTTCTATACATTAAATGTTGAGTTAAACTTACAAATGTGAGGATCCAGTGTTGAAATTGATCTTTGACAACGAGTTTTCCTCGTATAATTCAGTAATTAATCGGATCAAACGTGTTATTTTAACTACACAATCTAAAGCCGTTATATACATTATGTACGAGCATCAAATGCAAGAATAATATGCTTTTAAAATTGCCAAAAACCACAATTTTAACAATATCTCTAAATTAAACTGAAGGGCAAAACTTAATTAGCAGTTTCAGGTATTTTTGCGACGCGTATTCCAGCGTATTTTGGATATGACTGCTCGAGCAGCTGTTTAATTTGTAAAAGGAACACCAAAAATATTAATCAGGTTGCAAATATGTCCGGGTCAAACCCTAATGAACTAAATTAATGGAGATAAACCCGATACGGGGTCACAAATTGCAATTATTTTATTATTGAATACAAATTTCGAATTATAACGATAGATTATGCTTATAAATCAGTTTTTGTACAATTCGGTGAATTTTAATGCGTCTATCTGCTTTAATTCTAGAAATATGACAATTAAAAAAAATACATATTTATAAATATAAAAATTAGCCGAAGCCAGCATTTAGGGGGTTGGGTAAGTAAGTTGGATTTTGTTCCAGTATGACTAACTATTTATTTCATACATTTGATATGCCCGTATTGTGGGCTACAATCTGACGTACATAAGCTGCTATCTATAGAAAATTTGACAGTATGAGTGAAGATTTGAGGTCAGAGTCTCGATGTCTCAGAACTAGTTTTTTCCTCTAGGATTCGAAAAATAGCGAAACGTTACGTGCTGTACTGGATCATTCATTGAGAGTAATACCTATTCAATCTTATGGGCACAATAACAGTGGTAAATATTGATTCTATCATGTCAAAAATGTTGCCTTTAAGAAACACACTAAACCTTTTTTTACCCCATGACCTGAATTCATACCCAATTTTAGGTATCTTTCGCAGCGCGGATTATAGTGGATTATGTATATGTTGTGCAGCTTCAAATTCTGCATCGGGTAAATTAAATATAAATTTTGTTGCAATTTTGTCGGAGCTCCCCTCCCCTTTTTTTCAGTTTTATTGACTGGACTAGATGATGTCTTCTGATGAGTGAGCTCTAAACTGCGTTAGATGTTTCACGTGAAGGTGAGGCATGCGTGATTTAGCTGGAGAGTTGTTGAGCTCCATGCATTATACACGAGGCAGAGGAGCGGACAGTACGTTCAAGGACCTAGAGGGCTATTTTTGGGCGCAAAGGCTCCACGAATAGCAGCAATCAACGGCTGATTCACACACTGAGATTTACAGCCTGCCTGAAGAGCTATTATATGGTGACCCCTTTTGCCCAGGGAATGATATCACATGGACAGACTGCAAGTGATACGTTGCAATAAGATAACTGCTTTTTGTAGTGTTTTGTGAAAACCCCAATAACAGAATCCTTCCAGGGGAGGATTCCGTTATTTGGGTTTCTATGTGTTTATCGCCCATCATTGGAACGGTTTTAATTAATAAACAAATTTTCGTTTGTGTGTGTGTGTGTTACTTCCAGTGATGCATTGCATGTATATGGGAAATAAATACGATATACATAGTGAGCAAAAAGTATAGTATATCCAAAGATACGGTCATCACTGTGGCAAAATTGGTTTTTGGCTGTTTCACTTTCGTTCAACCCATCTGTCTCTGTGGCGCAATCGGTTATCGCGATCGGTTGTTATGCGAAAGGTTGGTCGTTCAAGCCCACCCAGGGACGCCTCAATTAATTTTTTCTAAACTGAAGTGCTATTGACTTAGGTTACTACGATTCTCAATTTTAATGCTTAGTGACTGTCTCTGTGGCGTAATTGGTTAGGGCGTTTGGCTGTTAACCAAAATATTGGTGGTTCAAGCCCACCCAGGGACGACTTATTCTGTTTTTACTTAACTGAAGCGCCCTTGACTCATGTTAATTCTCAATTGAAGTGCTTGTGATTCATGTCATTACAGTTCTCCATTTTGATTCTAATCATCTGTTGCTGTCACACGATTGGTTGTCATCACAACCAATTGGTTAAGGGACGACATATTTTACTTTTACTTAACTGAAGTGCTATTGACTCATGTCAATACATTGCTCCAAATTGTTTCTCATCATCTGTCTCTGTGGCACAATTGGTTTTTGATTGTTCCACTTTGGTTTAATCCATCTGTCTCTGTGGCGCAATTGGTTAGCGCGTTTGATTGTTAACCGAAAAATTGGTGGTTCAAGCCCACCCAGGGGGGAATCAATTATTTTTTTCCATGATGAGTGCACTCTAGTTAAGACAAATCGGCATACAATGCCGAAAAATAAAAGGAATAGCAGCATGACATGTTAGACTAACCATACAAAGTATTTATTTCTATTATCTTTGCCTGGCTTTTACGTTGTGATTAGTTTTGTAACATTTTCTCAGATATGCTCAGCGCCAGTTAAAAAGCAATGAGATCTTTATCATGGAGTAGATAGACTATTTTTGGCCCACACGGTATAAAAACATTGGCATTCTTACCAAAATGAAACGAAATTGAACAAATAATAAACATGATAAAAAAACAACAACGAAACAACGATACCGCTGTACACTTTCTTTATTCAAACATACCTAAATTATTGCTTAGAGATATGAGGCTCAACATCACAAAATCACCTGTCAGGTCTCTTCAAATTGCAAATACTGTCGCATTATCACAAACTCCGCACCAAGAACCCCCCATACGCTCTTCTTTTTCACAAACCTAACATCATGCTCATTAGCACACTCTTTACTTATATCATCGGCATCTTCGTACATAAAATTTGCAAAGGTATTCATCCAAACTCATTATATCACTCTTCACATTCTGCCGCTCATCTGTATCCAGATTCTTTTAAAATTCTTCTCTGCTTCAATCTTCTCCGCACTGCCCAATCTTCCTGCAACAAATTCATTTATATATTTGACAAGAACAACATTTCGTTTGCAGCAGCTCATCGTTTCGTTTCATGTTCTCATGTAAACCTGATGGGAAGAGATCTCTCTCGGTGCACATGGATCAGTTTTAAATGTCATAATCTACGGCAGGACATCGACACCAGCAAAGTGACGCGTGCTGATAATTTCATGACATTGATCTCTCGTGTGACGCAGGTGTGTCTCGTAAATAATAGATATTGTTGATAATTATGCCCCTGATAACTCTACATGAAGTCATAACGCCTAATTCGTATCTGCAAACTCAATAAGTAAACTTGAAAAATCAATGACATTTTCATAACCATCCATTCAGTTCAGCTATTCGGATAAAAGTCAATCAATTATTAATCAGCGATGCATAGACACAATACTTTTTTTTTCAATGAGATCCAAAAACATAAGCATTGCCAATCCATAAAATCAAGTATGCAATTAACAGCCACTCGCTCCATTTGGGTCATTTTATGTGGTATTATCCGATTGCATGACAGAATCATCATCTTTAATAATCACTCATGTTCACTTTTTATTTTTTTAAACGCCTCCAGCAGTTGTTACAAGTTCAAAACGTTGTTCTTTTTTACTTTACTTTTCTTGTTCGTCTTCTTTGTATTGGCTTTACAATTGTTGGCAAACATAATCATAGATAATTCTTGAATGTGTATCTAATAACTTGAAGCTATATTTATGCCATTGGCACCCACTCATTTAATTTTGTTTTCATTATTGTTATTATTATTACCAAATAAGAATTCCTTCCTTCGTTTTGATTCATTGATGCACACATAGTGACCGAAACCCTTGAATTATTGTATTATTAGATACATGCTTAATATTAGTATTATAGATTAAGAAAAAGAGGAAATTGTTCAAGGAATGTGTGCAGCAGTTGTCGCATCGGCAACATGAATAGAAAAGATACGGAACAAAATCCACCAAAGAATTAACTTTGAATATTCTGTGTTCTTGGGAATCGAGCACTGATGCGTTGCTCATCTTGGAATCATACATGCAGGCGATGCTCTCGTAGTTGGCGCTCCATCTACTTCGCTCACTGATTGTGCTGCTTACCCGAATCGACGTGCGCGTGTTTCTATTATTTTATTAAAACTGCTGAGATTGCAAAAACCTGTCGCGAGAGTCGATCGCCTTATATAAGTACACGCATTTGCTCTTACTACAAATTGTGCGACAGGATTGAAAAAGTCGGTCCCTAACAATAAGCCCTTAAGTCGAGGAGCCTCTTGAATTGCGAAGAAAGAGTGCATCGCGTATATAGCGAGGTGACTGTCATTTCATGAACATGTGCGTTATGAATTTTGTGGGCGTGCTCTACCTGACCGTGTCTAGTAAGAAGAACGTCAAAGGCGTGGGACATTTACTGATGCAATCTTGTGTGAGGGGTGAATTAAGTTTATTCTCTGTTGTCATGTGAGATCAATGACATAACAATTGCCATCATTAATCTACGCAGGATGCATCGCACTCGGAAATTGCAAACACCGCCACTGGCCAATAGGATTGAGGCAGGCGTAAATCCCAATCACAATTCCACTCAGCATAAGAGCAAACGGATTTTTCAAAGTCAGCATGACACTGGTAAGCCAGCAGCAGGTAAGTAGGCCACCTACAGCAGGATTCAACGGGGAAATTTTGCAGATGAAATTGCACACCGCCTTTCAGCATTTCATCGATTATATTCCGCTGAATGCAATGAAAGAGTTTCTGGTGATGAAAGACTCCTTGGCCTGAATGAAGACGAAGCCCTTGGGTCGGAACCTCATGGATCCTGCGTTGAAGGGTATGACATTAATCGGAGCAAGTAAATAATGATGTGTTTATCACAAGCACACACAGGTGTTTCATACAAGCGACAGAAAATACTTGATTATATTAAAAAATCTCAGCTAATGTAACATCCAATTGTTTATGCCTTTAACTCGTCATGACGGGAGATGACCATTGGTCATCCGGGGAGGGCATAGAGACCTTTACCTATCTATCTCTCTATCTCTATCTATCTATGGGAAGTGAAGCTTCGGTGCAATCGACGGTCCGCAGTAAGACAAAGGAAGCGGTGAGTGGGAGGGCGAGCGGGGTTGATGAGGGATGAGAGTGGTAACGCCCTTTTGCTCAACTTTGTCACCTGTCGCGCACCAATCAAGCCTCTTGAGAGATGTCACTGCAAAGGTTGCAGCGAGTGGAAGAGTTCAAAAGTTCAAAATCATTGGAAGTAGGTTAATGATTAGGTGTGGATGTCAGTAATTAGACAATTAGTAAAATTGGCTAATAGTAAAGACGAATTAGGCGAGAATTTTTTTTTTTTTTTTTTTTTGTAGAATGCTGTATGCGTCACCAACGATACTTTGGAGCAACTGTTAATGATGATTAGGTGTAGAACAAAGGTAGGTGTAATGTGTTAATATATTGATGACCAGTACTAATGAGTGAACCATTCAGGGTTCAGGGTTCATGGTTCAGGATGTCCGTTAACCCCTTTTACAGCGGGCCATTCGGGTTGATTTTCTGCGTCAACAGTTCACACAATCTGCTGAGCGTGACAGTGGCGCTGAATCGCTCGTTTAGCGAGTTGGGAAGTGACTCAGCGTGAATGAGGGAGCTGAAAAGGCCACTTAAGCCCAACTCCCTTTCCCTCTTTCTTCTTTCTCTCTTCCTCGCCACTTCCTTCGTTTCCACTCGTTATTCCCAACTGCTTCCCTCATCCCCCTCAGCTTTCGATGCAATGTCAATGTCACCAATCGTAACCTTTGACCTTTGGGTAATAACACCCATAGTGCTTGAACCCAAGATAAAAGCGCTGTTGGTGTATAAACCGTAACATAATAATTCATGAAGCACTCCCTGTTGACTTATTGATGTCATGTACACAAGAAATGAGAGCAGCGGATGAAATCGAGAGAGCGACGCATGCATATAAGGCGCAAGTAGAACGAAGCCAGCAACAGAGTCACAGCCGCTCGCAGCACAACCACAGCACATAGCAGGTAATGCTCGCTCGCATATCGATAAAGCATCGTTAGGAACATAATTAAATTTGTTTGCTAAGTTTTGTTTCATTTCTTCCAGAATCATGAGGCACCGTTCAAGATCTGATGCGACCCATGATAAAGAGCATGGGGAAAGCGGACCAGTCCCCGTCAAGGATCGGTATCGCATCGTCGTCATGGGCGCCGCCGGGGTCGGCAAGACATGCATCATCAATCGATTCCTCTACGAGAGCTTCGTGGCAAAGTACAAAGCGACGGTGGAGGAACTTCACCAGGGCGAGTACTCCGTCAACGGTGCGACCATCACGCTGGACATCCTGGACACCACGGGATCGTATGCCTTCCCTGCAATGCGCAAATTGTCCATCGCGCACGGAGATGCCTTTCTGTTGGTTTACAGTCTCGAAGATGCGGAGTCCTTTTCTGAAGTTAAAGAGCTGCGTCAGCAGATTGTGGATTCCAAATTGGCGAATGATCCTAGTAAGGGAATTCCTCCGATTGTCATAGTTGGGAATAAATTGGATCTGAAAGAGGATGACGTTGAGAAGGAAGCGGTGTCCAAGGAGAGTTTGCAGAATTTGGTCAGCTCGGAGTGGATGCACGGCTACATTGAAGCGTCCGCCAAGGAGGACATCAACATCAACGCCATCTTCAAGGAGCTGCTCCGCCAGGCGAAAGTCCAGCTTCTGTCCAGTCCGGCCATCATCCGAAAACGACGCCAATCGTTCCCTGCATCTGCCATGAAGAACAAAAAGGCTTCAGCGGACAGCTGCCGGGTGTCGTAATTATTCAGAACTGGAAGACATTTGTGAAAAACCTCAATGAACGCACTGCATATCATGAAATTAACTGCTGAATTTGGCGTTCTCTCAAAAAAAATTGAACATCTGCACAACTAAACATCTTTTCTGATCTCGCACAAAACGTTTGCAGCAAATGTCTCGCACAAACAAAATACCTTAACTATTTATTCACTGTATTATTATATGCACCATGTATCTTCAACATCTTATTATGTAACATCTGATTTTATTACCATTGCATGTTTCCTTCGTTTGAAATAAACGTTCAAACTGAATTGATTTTTCCCTCTTTTTACCATTGCAGGTCATTGGGGCATGGCAGGTGTCTTGTCGCCTCGCATGCTCTCGGTGAACAGGTGTCAGATCATGAAATGCCAGTTACACAGCGCTGTACAAACATGTGACCATTGATCCGCTTCGCTAAATGTCATTAAATCTCCGCCTTTGACTCACAAGTAATCGATCAGATGAGAACTCAATTGCGCATCTGCTGGATCCACGCAGATCGGAAGCTGAATTCTGCGAAGACCGCAGCACCGACACCAGTATAGAGCGTAATTGAGTGTCAAAGGAATCGTTAAAAATACCATGGCGAACACAGTAACATTCAATTCCATACTTGGAAGATGGTTGGCTACGAATTCACACGAATGTTTCTGTTTCACCCTGATTTGTGGGGTAATTTCAGAATTCCGGCGCAGCGAGATCAAGAACTGTGAACGGTATAATATAATTATAATCGCGTGTCAATGAATTCCATAATAGATCCACAATGACGAATGAACAGAATGGCTAACGAATTGATACTTGGAAGGTGCTGGGCCTCGATGAACTCAACAATGTGCATGCATTCACAGGCACGGCACATCCAGGAAAGCGCTGCAGTTATAGCCGCAAATTGGGCTAAACCCAGCCGAGAGCTACTTTTGACTTTTTTCAGCCTCGATTTAGTCTTTGGTCCAGGGACGTAGGAGCGTCCTATAGCCAAACCCTCGGCTGTCACCACAAAAGCCGCATGAAACGACGTTGACAAGGCGAAAGAATATAATGGCCATTCACTTGTGTTCGTGTGTTTCCTGGAAGTAATTCAATAACATTCATCTATCTGTGGATATAATAAGAACATCTTCCAAAAGTCCAAACGCCACAAACGACTAACAACACGTGTATATTCGACTCAGACTCCTTATTTACACGAAGGAATATCCATTAATTAAGTTTCCTTGTCGTTAGCACTTACGACAAGGATGAGTAATTAACGTCGTGCTCTACATATTTTTAATTATATATGACATTTCGTGATAGGTCAAGATGATTGCACTGTTTCAATTGCATATACTTGAGATTTATCTCAAGACGGTTGCATACCTGCAGAAGGTGGTTCCCTAATATCCCCAATTAGATATATTGTGTTTTGCTTGACAATTAGATCAATATAGATGCAGGGAACTGTGATCACAAAACAAAGGCCTCCGCATTAGCAAGTCCACTGCCTCATTCAGCCAATGCCTCGGCAGATAACACGTCCAATTTGCATTACGAATACGCTTATGAGTTATGGTCGTGGTAACAGTGTCAAGGAACTGGCAACGAATTCGAACCGTCAGCTAAACTCGGCACTTCAAGGCCAGCACACTGCCAATTTAGACGTCGCATGGTCCCAAAGCAAACATTGCAAGCGTCTTATTGCATCGTGGAATGGATGGCCGTAGTTTGTCCTATCCTTCGCTTGTCAATATTTTGACGATCAGTCAAAGAGATATAGGTCTTCAGGCCAAGTTGCTTTCATCGTTATTCATGACAAATCGCTTTTTGTTCAGTTATGGCTGGGGTTTTTCATGAGTTTAATTGGTCATAGATGGGTAGTAGGTGTCTCTACATTGCCACCAATAAGTGCAATGTTATGTTAGAGAGACGATACATTGTCCTTGAGGGGCCAACGAACGGCCTTCGTTGTAAGACCCAGAAGGCTGGTTCTAGGCGCTATCTTTGCAGGGGCATTACTCTGATGTCACACAAGTGAGTGTGCCAAAACAAAGAACATGTTTTGCTCGTCTGCTAATGCCGCATTACTCTTGACCTTCTGGTTATTACGTCACACGCCGCAATCTCGCTGGAGACATTTCTTTCGGTGGCCCTGTTTTTGCCCACTGCACGGGTACCGCAGCCTTGGATTCCAAGCACTCTTTCTCCCCCCCACCAAAGAAAAAAGAAATAAATAAATCATTCTCATTCTCATTTTGCAAGAAACAATTTCCTCGCTGCGCGTGGGATAATATCCTGGTTACATGACACCCTATGGGTCCGCATGTGTGTTTAAGCAGACCGTTTTGTCTTTCATGGAAGCCACTGTGCTTACTACAAAATGCAGAAACAAACACATATAACACGGAACACAAACTTTATCCTTGAGATATTGTGTTACGATGAAATTGTTATGTAATGCACCCACTGACCCACTTCCTTCCCAATTACATGAAATGCCCGTAACTTAAGCACAAACCACTTCCCTTCCACGCCATTTCCTTGCATGGCGTTTGAGCAGCCAGCGACGGATCGGCATCAATGGATTGGAGTGCATATCATGCGAATGGAATTGCTTTGAGCTGATTTGCGATCGAATTGCTTTACATGAGAAGACGGATGGTGCTTTTTTCTATTTGGGTGATTTCGCCCTGGGCGTAAACCTCAGTTGACCCACTGACTGACAGACTAGCTGAGAGACTGGCTGGCTGTCTGACTGCGGGGCTCAGGAAAACCAAACGAAATGGCTGCTTTTGCTGAAGTGATGCTGATGAACAAAACCACGATTGATGACGCATGATTTATGTTATGATCATAAGCGATTTCGAAATGATGACATTGGATTTGCTATCGCTCGACGGTTGTATCCTGCTGCATGCGTTGCGAATTTGTGGTGACATAACCTTGGAATGATGTGATGTGCGTTGATAATGATGATTCATGGGACGTGCGGGTCTAAGCAAACAACATGAGAACATCACTCTCGGTTGACTGCAAGCTTAAGTAACTGCATAAAGACCTAACAACACTGTACAAGCGATATCATAAGCATCGGACTTTGTTCTCAGTAGAACAATAATCTTATTTTAAGATCTGAGGTTGACAGAATATAACGTTTCATCAGGTAATCAGCCAGTCAAAATTGCTCGTAGCGCAAATTTACTTGGCGTCATCTTCGATTAAAATCTGCAATGGCGCCTTCATTTTTTAATGTTTCACCAAAAGTGGCGAGAGGCCCCGGTATCATTGATAGATTAGGGCATTTCATATCGTACATAGCTATCTGTTTATATAATTCATTTGTTTTTCCTCATTTATTAAATATTGACACGATAGCTGCCAATGTATATATCGCTAGATTACTCAAATTAAAAAAAAAAAAAGAAGAATTATACTCTCAAATGCTATATTATACCTAGCTCATACCAATGATCTGTTTATTGAGATTAATCTACCTAATATCCCTTATGATGAATTAATGTGTACCTTGTAGGTATTTTTAAGCGAAAAAGAGTTTACTTCCAAGTTTATTTTTCGATTGATAATATTTCCGTTATAATATTAGCATTCGTTTGAACAGTAATTCTTCACTCAATCAATATCAATTATGCCGTTTAAATTATCTAACTTAAACTCTGAAATATCGGGGGTCTGTCCTTTGTCATGAATCATGACAATGCCCTCTCAAGATAAACAAATTTATCCACTCATGCATTAGTCTCATTACCAAATGATTTTGCATTATTTGGTCACAATACTTTATTATGTCAAAGGTATGTTTCGTTCATTCCACGAGCCTGAAAACATTTATAAGCAACTTATAAGTTATTTCAGAGAAATACAAGCATACGCGTCAATAGCAATGTTGTTTTTCAAATAAGATGAGTTGAAATAACAGCACCAGCGGTGACCTTATTCAAGATAACAAAACTGTAGAATTGCGTCTCAGGTTAATTATCACCACAACAACAAGAGAACACAACAGGTATGGACTAATCGGCGCTTAATATTTCTTACCCCGGTGTTTTGCCTGAAGCCAATATCCAACGTGTTGTTCGGATCTTCGCGGCAACATAATTCCAGCGATGGCATAAATAATCGAGGAGTATAAGTGATAAAATACCGCTACCTGTTGCAGGAGGTACCGTGGTTAAAATGAATATATTGCACACTTATTCTGATAATTAGAGACCTGAGAACACATTGGCTTCCTCGTGAATGAACGTAAACAAAACCTTCAATTTTGAATAATAAACACCATAATTTATCTCCATTTCGGTCGTATAAACGCAAACATCACCCATAAACTGATAATGGCTGTAATGGGTGACATTCATTTGCTAATTGCTCTACTTTTCACCGCCTTTATCGGACCGACAGATCCGATGTTATTGTCAGGTGTGAAAATGATTGTCGTGCGATCGGAGTGGAAGAGTGGGCAAATATGGAATTGTCCCGCAAGAATGGCAGAGCAAACCCTAGAAAGACTTTAAAAGTCAACGTATTAGTTTTAAATACATTGTACATACGAAATTCAACTGGTTATCAATGAAGGTTCATCATAACTTAATTTCTACGCGTTACCATTTTTCCAAATACGTGACAAAGACATCCCTAGAGCGCCAATTTGTATTATTCCGCGTTGGTCTCCACCATAGGAGCATTTATCTTTGTATTATATTAAAACGCTTTGATTATTATATTATTATTGACGAACTGTTAATATGAATTTAATTGACATGACTCTGACGCTTATAATGACGTTGGAGCTAATAATGACGGACCTATCATCAGCATAACTGAATTCTCCATAAGTAATAGCGAATATAACTCAAAATATCCTGAATACGGTGTCGCATATAATATTATATAATATTATCTGCCCAATAAAAGCGTGATTGTTTTACCCACTGTTGTCCGAGGGAGTTATGTCATTGAGAACAATCGGATGTACATGTAGTCTCACTTTAGCTTTTATCTCACGAAATCGTTAGTGTGTTCATCAAAATCACACCGATCGACGTTACCTGAGAGTTCAAAGTTGAGAGTTCACAGTTGAAAGTTTTATCTCGCAGATGACATCAGAAATAGCTGTTTTAAGTGGCCATAACGATCGAAAACATTACAAATACATAAATGTAGAAAAATAAAACAATAATAAATAATAAATAATAGATGCCTTGACGCATTATTGTTAAAATCAATACAGCGTCAGACATTCTGCTGCCCATTTTGCTGACACCATCAACTCCCAGATGAAAAGCTGTACAACCAACATAGCTGTCAATTCCGTGTGGTCGAACTTGACCCTGAAATGGAAACCTCCAAAGATGACACAATGCGAAAGACATAAAAGGAGTGCGGTTCAGAGCCGCTGGCTGAATAATAAGATTTCTAATAGATCTGGCTATGCTAGAAGTGAATGGCCTTGACAGCAGCGCCCCAAGCGGTGATCCGTGATGTTTATTCATAGGCTGAGGCCTCATGATGTGTGAAGAGCCTGTCGCAAAAGGTGCTCGGTTAGTCTGAGTTATGTTTTCATTCAAAGAGATGAAATGGGGCTTGGGTAGTTACGGCAGCAAGCTGTAAGATTACAGATAGGATTCACGGTAACTTGTGGGGTAATCAAGAGTTTATGATAAAAATACAACGTCCCTTTGTAAGGATTTATTTGATAGACTACGCTGTAATGAAGGAACAACAACAAGGGAGGTCAGTGGGCAACACAAATTCGTGATGCCAGTAAAAGCAATCGCCGCTGCACACGTCGAGGTATACTAAATTGAACTTCATAGATACAATGAGAAACCTTAAGGTACAGCATAGTACATGAGACTCGAAAGATTCATATTTGATTTATTTTATTGAAATATTTATCGCTAGAATTACTAGGGGTATGGAATACTTAAAACATAAGCATTCAATTTTTGCGGAATATGTTATAAACATTTGTGTTTTATCAAATGTGGCGATAGATGGAAACAACTGCAAAGGACATATCTTCAATAGTAATTTAAGCATTCTGATCTCTGATACTACAACTGCATGTATATAACTGGCATGCTAATAAGATACAATCAGAACCCATTGAGTACAAAATTTAACCCATACGGTTCCATTTGTACCTCAAAGTAAAGATTGCAAATGACCCCAGGTTTGACGGTGCAAAATTGATCCTTGATGAAAGATCCAATTATGGACCCCAAAAATATGGTTCCATGTTGCACCTCGATTATGGACCCTGATATGATGGTTCAAAAATGAACCCTGATGGGGGGTTTTATTATGTACCTCAAGAGTAGGATTCAATGCTGTACCTTAAAATAAGAAACGATTATGGGCCCTGATATGATGGTTCACAATTGAACACTGAAGAAAGTTCTTCTATATACCCCAAGAGTAGAGTTCAATGCTGAACTTTAAAATAAGAAACGATTATGGGCCCTGATATGATGGTTCACAATTGAACACTGAAGAAAGTTCTTCTATATAGCCCAAGAGTAGGGTTCAATGCTGAATCTTAAAGTAAGGGTCAAAAACGAACGCCGTCATACAATGAGGCAAAATTGAACCTCAAATAAGTCGATTATTGTACTCCAAGATGAGGGTAGTCGATATTGTATCTCAAAGTAAGGGTTGAAATCGGACCATGAAACAAATTGGAACAAAATTGAACTTCAAATATGTCAAACAATGTACCCCAAGATGTGGGTTCAATATTGTTCTTCGCCTAAGGGGTCAAAAAGTTCTCTGATACAGAGGTACAAAATCAAACTCTGAATAAATTATGTCCGCTAACCCCCTTCCCTGTTGCAGCGCTCTTTCTGAGCGGATCTGGGGCTTGGCAGACCCACTAATAACTCCCTCCAGCCCAAACACAGGTCTTCCTACCCGAGCCTCCTTGCTTGACTAACCAGACAATTCTTGATGCTCACCAAGCAGGAACCTGCTAGAAACTGCTCAGACATGCTGACGGCACATCTCAAGAGGCCCAACGATTCAATTCGTGGCTATATAATATCTGGCAAGATCCATTTAAGGATCCATGATATTAATCCCCAAAAAGTTAAAAGTTTATTGGGAAAGAATGGTGCGTTATCTTCCTTCCCTTTGGGTTGACTCTTTATTACAGTTGTTCACATTTGGGTGGAAGTACATACATTCATCAGAATGTTCAATTAATTATGTTATTTTGAACATCTTTTGGGTGGTCTACATGTGTACCCAATAATCGATGTTCAAATGTGTATCTCCGATTGAATGCACCTATGATTGGAAACTTTGATTCAAGGTTCATGTTCATACCTTTAAACTGGTTCAAATATGTACCTGCAATAGAGGGTTCAAGCATGTACCTCTGATTGAAAGTTCATAGTTGTACCTTTAAAGGAAGGATCGAATATGTACCTCTTTCTTGAGGTTCAAATATGTACCACTTTTTGAGATTCAAATACGTACCTCTAGTGGATGGATCAAGTATATACCTCTGATTAAAGATTCACAGTTGTACCTTTATCCCGAGGTTAAAATATGTACCGCTATTTTGAGCTTCAAATATGTACCTCTTTCTTGAGGTTAAAATACATACCTCTAGTAGATGGTTCAGGTCTGTACCTTTGATTGAAGATTCATATTTTGTACCCTTGAATGATGGTTCAAATATATACCCAAGAATAAAGGTATATAAATGTACCAGGCAAAAACGGTACAATATCGCCCCTAAAATGGTACACCCAGAGTTACAAGCCGGCGGCCTTTAAAGGTACAAATATGCTCTTATAGTTTTCTGTGTGTAATGTAGAGTACGCACAAGAAGAAGGTTAATTACTGTCGACCACCAAGGACACTATTTACAACTTGCCTGATTTAGACATGTCGTCTACTGAAAGTGATTATAACATGACCGTTGTTTAAGAGCTGATTATCAATTAATTAGCGTAATAGTCGTGTACAGAGGCAATGAACATGCAGTTGCATGACAGGTACTAGTATATATTAGTATTACGTCTTTTTTTATGTCATGAAAACTTGTCGCACGTTATGAGATTAATCGGTTGTAGTGACTCTTCCTGTACATTGAAATCCAGACACAGATTAATAATCCCAAAAATGATCCAGAATGATAAGGACGCCGTCTGATTACTTCATAGCGACTTTAATGTTACTTTAATGTTACTTTAATGTTACTTTGAGAGCGAATTACAACGATGAATTATCACTGGGAGATCTCGGGGTCTGTTGATATGATCTGCAGTAAGTACTTGAAGACTGTTGACTGATAACCGGTGACTGATAGTGGGATTGGAATTGTCTTTTTTTATGCTGGGTTTGTGGATGAAAGGAAGCCGTCAATTTAGCGTGTAAAGCATGGATCTGCATGTATAGTTGGAATTAACAGTGGCATGAATATGAAGTCATTTTAGATAAGTCATTATTTTATTATTTTTTTTAATGAAGATTTGAAACTCAAGTACCAAAGCTATCATCTGCAGGAACTGATGCCTTTAAGATAATTTTGGAACAACAAATAGCGATTTCAAGAGAACAGCAAAATCAGTTTGATGTGTGCAATTAATGCTCATTATTTTGAACGTTATACTAAATTACATTAAAATACGTTACCTTATCATACCATACGTTCATTACCTTAACCAATTAATTAATGAGATTTGAGCTGTTTATTGTCAATGCTATTGAATGTATATTGTATTAGCCGGAAGTAAATTTTTGTTTAATCGGTGCGTTGTGAATTTAGCCAAATTCAAGCGGCTTATTCTGTATAAGCGATCAATCCATGCGGTAGAGTATCGCTGAGCAAAGTTTGTTTAAACTTCTTTGCGCGCACGATACCTACATATCAATGAGGCGAGGAAACGAAGAAATGCTGACTTTCTTAAGCGGTTTTTCATTTCTCACGATTTCAATCTGCAACTTGCAGAGCCCATATATACAGAGTAGGAAAAATCCTTATATTCCTCATTTATTGATGCAAGAATAGTTATGCTAATTAAGTCTTTTAGAGTCCGAGCACTGGTCACTTCTATGATTCATCAAGGGAGCCAATGTTATCGCTATGTAACCTATGATTCACGATGATCCTCGTTTACATCTTGTGGAACTACTTACCCTATGCTTTCAGATGCCATTAATATTCCGTGCGAAGCGCGTGTTGAATCAAACCCTGTTGCATGACAACTCTTAATCAGCTCTCATCGATTGATGACACAAATTGAGTCATAACGAGGGCTTGATTCCTGTGTTTCGGTTGTACCGATAGCAACCACGCGTCTTCCTTCACATTGTGACTGGTTGTCAATTGTTGCCATGAATTGAATTTCTTGTGGATCCACCTCTTTAGGACTTCGCCTCCCAATGACATAATGTTAGCTGACATGGGCGATATATAACATCATGAAGGACACTGGACAAGCAAATAGGAAATGCAATGCACGAATCATTCGAGTGCAAGTCATTCATGACAATAATTATTAGGTGATCATGCATGTTTCTATCTTATAATCTGAATATCATATTACATTATACATAATGATGCCCATGATCACTCAGACAAGTGCAATCCTGCCTTTTTTGATGCTTTGGGCAAAACACCAAACGAATCCCTCTTGCGTAAGATACAAATAACGACCATTACATAATGCAATCTAACCCACTAAGGACAATAATTGTGTGGGCATCGGGAATCAGGTTACGTCACTCAAAGTAGTACCAATTTTTGCATCAACTTTCAGATGGGGAAAACATAGAACAAGTATTTGAACTTAAAGGTTGACGTAAAGTGAAAGCATTTCATGAATATACATAAGATCGAAGGACACATAGTGAAACAGCATATTATATTCCACACAGTCTGAATGTATGTACCCAGTTGAAAAATACAATTGCAGTACTAATGATATGTAGTATGACACATATATAATGAAAATAGTGATTTATGAGGTCAAGGAAGTAATTTTATCAAACAGATGGATCATGGCTAGGTGAGATCATAAATGTGTGTACGTGGCGAACATATAACGACTAGGTATATAATACTAAGGTAACAAGAACGATTATAAAAATATAAATTATATATAAAAAAAAGAAGGCTAGAGCCTGTTAAGGAGGAAGTCGATTTCGAAGTCATGATATGTTCTTAAACCAGCTAAATATGAAATATCAACGGTTCTGTCACTCTGAAATCTAACAACAAGGATCCTAACAAAGGAATCATGGAACACGCAAACAAAAACAGACATCAATCAGTGATTGACTGGAATACTGTCAGTACTTAATTTCGCCCGAAATCCTCACTTCGTATCGCTCCGCATTTTAGTCACAATCCGTATTTTACCATGACGCCATCCGTGTTCAGTAAATAGCAAATCGTTTTATGTGAAACGTTTTGATTAAATGGTTGATTAGGAATAAAAGGCAAATTCTAATGTTTTAATAGGTTCTTACGTTCAATGTTCGCCATATTTTGAACACGAATAATGATTGGTCTAAATAACCGGCATCACATCAGGTGGAAATTGTGAGATTGCGACCCAATGACATGCGTAACAGAGAAACCCTGATTGTGTCCTGGGTTAAAAGTACCATTATGACTGCAACCAAGAGAATCGCCACGTATTTTACTCAAAAAGCCTCGACTTCACGTTCTGTCTCTTCTATGTATATGAACGCACGCATAGCTAAATTTCATTTTACATATTAGGATAGGTCGTTCTCTTGTGAATCCAACGATATAAGATTCAACATCATACATACAACTATATGTACTGAAACACAGCTCTGAACAACACATATTTTGGTGAAAACCACACCCTCGAAAGCAAAAAGCTGAGAAAATCGCAGTTTTGTCTCAGCTATCAGTATCACCAGCATAACACACATTGTGATTACAGAGGTTACGTTGTGTAGGCATAATTATTACCGCACGGTAACGACCCTGGTAATTAGCAGATCAAAGGATGAGAATAACCGTTATAAAGTCGAGAGTTTGAGTCGGTCACTAAATCGGCTTTCAGTCGCTAATTAGCTTGCTTTCTCAAATCCTTTTTGCGTCACAAGCCCGCACTGTTCTTAGAGAGATGCCTTGAAAACACTGCCCTGATGTGTAGCATAAAAGTATGCCGAATTAGGAAACGTCAGTTGGAATAACTTGATAATTTATTGATCAGTGTGCCTAAACCAAAGACGGAGGCGTACGGGGGCACACATGTAGATATTTAGTGCATGTGTTCTCATTGAAAAAAAGAAAAAGAAATACACTTTACCTGATATATTATAGTCACACAATCCGACATCAGACTTTCCTTTTTATTACTATATGCAATTGCATGATAATAAATATTATTATGATTGTATTTGAAAGGAAACTCAGAGTACGTACAGTCGTACACCTGTATTGTCTTGCAAGGTGCCAAGAGAATGATGCTGCATCTCTATACATTTATATAATCAACGATGACAAAATAAAGTGTAGAAATTATTTCCGCTTCGTGAATACGTGTAGTTTATTTCATTTAGATCTATTCTGCCTCACAAATTAGTTCAAAAGTGGCATTTCGAATAGCATTGTCTTTTATGAAGTGGCTAATTGCGTAATATGATTGTTTCATAATGAACACGAAACGAAATAGTGCGCCATGCGTATACACGTGCCACGTACGGTGCCACGCTTCAATGATGTATATTCCGTTACATTTTAGCGACTCATTCGCTACTATTTAGAGCGTAGATGGAACTTCAATAAGCATGTTTAGTTCTTCATTGCTAGACATGCACGTACATGTATAAATAATTAGACCTATGTGCTAGAAATCCATGAGTTGCGGAAACGATGCTTGTGGTGCCATGTGTTTATGTTTGTTTGTTTTTGTTTTGTTTTTTGTTTTTTGTTTTGTTTTTTGTTTTTTTAATATACGAGGAATACACATCGTACATATATATATATTCTTTTACACCAGTATACAAACTGAGCACCCGCATATTGCCCAATTGCTGTGAAAACTATTCGCTTCGCTGCATGCTTTCGGCAGCGGTCTATCACAAATCAATCGGTAACTGCTATTCAAACTTCAGAAGTACAAGGATTGATGGTTGGTTTAGGAACATACATCCGTAAAAATCATCATATAATCATAGATGCACACGGCCAAACACATAAAATGACTCGCACGGAAAATATAATGACTCGCAAGCGATTATAGCACCCGTTTATAGCATAAAGTGCAAAACACGGAAATCTCCGTGTTTGGCGGAGAAGCGTTGGGCCTGCAAACACGGAGATCTCCGTGTTTGGCGGTGAACGTGTTAATTAAGAAGAGTCAGCCCGCATCCTTCCTTCAATGAGCGGCGAGGCGAGTTTAATTACACAACAAACATTGCTTGGGCTCGGTGTGGAGACACAATCGCAGACAGCCAATAGTTCGCTCTTGATTCCCCCAGTGGCAATGCATGTGTCGTATCTGATGACATTTGATCAAGCGTAGCACGCCGCAGCCTGAACGCCTGGTACCACGTGATCAGCTCCAGCGCTGACCGCTACCCTTGAGACATGGTGGAGGCCCTTAGTGGAGTCGTGTGTGTTGAGCTGACCTTCCCCGTGACTGTGGTCAAGAGAACTGCCCGATGTGATCAACATGGGCTGTAAAGGCACGACATGGTCGTCGGCTTCACGTGCACTGCTGTCCCGATCGAAGAAACGCCATTTAATTGAACAAGACATTCCATCTCATCAACTCATTGGAACACATCTCAGATCTGCAGCTCTATTCACGTGCACTGCTGTCCCGATCGAAGCAACGCCATTTAATTGAACAAGACATTCCATCTCATCAACTCATTTGAACACACCTCAGATCTGCAGCTCTAACTTATTGCATGCTTAATTTATTTTTGTAATTTATTTTCTAAATAAATTATTCTCACTCTTATTTAGTCCTTGGACTCAAGTTCCTATTTTGCGATATAGTTCAGCCATATTCTTGGTTGCATGTGCACAAAAATATAAAATGAGATAGTTCCATGTAGTTCATTAATAAAATGTATGCATTTTTTCAAATTATCCGCCCTCACCTAAATAGCTGAACTTTGTGGCGTTATGAGTAGTCCCGTGTGAGAACATCTTCGTGTGTATTATATTATTATATGGCACCCCTTGTGAATTTCGTTGATATCGAATTGCGACCAAACTGCTTCGGACCGTCGCTGGTGTTAGCCCCCAAAACAAATATTAAACAGCCATCCAATACAATAATCTGTAATAACAAGGATCGAACGTAGTCAGTCACGAAATATTGAATTGTAAGCTCTTACAAATCAGATAAATCTGGAAAGCTAGATGCAATGTCCAGCAGAGCCTAATCCCCAGCCCGTTGGTCATACGCGTTCTTTTTTGATGTCGAATCCCGGAGCGGACACAAAGCGAGATGGTGATCATGGAAACGAGGTCACTGGGACGAAGCACTGCCTCCTCGTTTGTCCCACAAGAGAACATAAAATGAAAGGCAATACGGACAGAAAGTACTTTAAAATACCCTCGAGACATCCATGATCGCTGATAGCAAATGGGTCTTTGACAGCTGGCTCGGTTTCCTTCCACCGCCTATGATATCTCCATATAACAGTGTCGTGATAAGCCTCTATGAGTGGCAATTCTGTAGGGATAGATTGCTTTTTATATGGAAGGATGGTTGGTTGTTTACTTCAAGAATTTTATATTGTTTTTCGTGAGCTAATTGTTATATTATCTGCATTGGTCACGTGACTGTTCTTTGTGGGTTAACAATTACTTAATCAATCTGGCTAATATCATTTGATATATATATATTCCCAGAATCAGACCGAGGAGAACGTGGAAATCTGATGCAGAAGAGTGGTTCTGCTCCAGGCACGTTACAGCCAATACATCGCGAAATATTCACAAAAAAATGCCTTCCTAGTCAGCCAATTAGGTCAAGCTTACGAGCACAATTAACGCTTGTTTGTTATTTGCTAATGAACTATTCTTACTTGTTATGTTCTTTTTTTGAACATGGATATACTTTTCACGACGAACGAGTTCCTCAGCTGTCATCATGAAACACAAAATAATTATCTGCTTTCATGAATTCTTCATTGATGTTTAGTTAGGAAATATCGTTTTCAAAACAATATTCTGTTCGGAATTTTTGATATGGTTAACTGACTATTTATTATAATGAACTATTTTGCACCAGCAAATCAATTCAACGACTAGAGGGCATGGTAGAGTGCTAGTCGATTGGTTGGCGTGCTCGCGTTGAATGGGTTTGGTGCTCATGACCAATGGAAGTTTAAAGCCAGCAACCGACCTTGTTTTGTTCACTAAGGCACTTAACTCCTGCCTACCTCTTGGGACAACATAAACATATCAAGTTGCATCATGACTGCGAGGTTAAACAAACCACAAACCAGAAAGAGTTTTGACTCTGAAGAATGGCAAAATTTCTGGTGACAATTTCAATATCGATAACATGTAATATCGCCGGGAGCAAAACGGGAAATATGTCATACTTTGAGCATCACATCGTGATGGCAACGAGTCCATGTATCTCACTATAATTATGTCACAAATGTCTATGTGCAATTTCGGAAATTTATGGAACCCGAAGTTACCCTGGGAATGCTCCATCGCGTCCTTTTCCCTAATCAGCGGTTGACCGAGCGCTAGATGCTCCCTGCCACTCGCCACAGCCCAAATGTCAGACGGCGAATGAGAAATATGTTCTTGGCATTCCTGCGTCGCCGTTTTTTAGAAGCGATTTCAATGAGCCTCTTGTTGCTTGACAGCTGTTAGAGCTTTGAGAAGAAATCGTTGGCCGCTTCAAGAAACGCCGCCTCAAGGCTAAACAGCGGTAAACAAAGGCCTGCTTACGTCACACGCAAGGTCACGTGGGAACGGAGGCAGTGGGCCAGCAGCAGCTCAACCACTGACACCCTGACCCAAAAAAAACCAGCGAGCGCTGATTGCAGTTGGATCTATAGCGATACGGCACATGCATTGTACGCAGTCAAGTTAGTTACTGGGAAAGCAATTCAGTTTTAGCCCCCCCCCCCGCCCCTCCCCCTAGTATGATCGCCCGCGACACCATCCGCATCCCAATTAACCAAATAGCTTGTCTTTGCAGCGTCCTTGACATTAACTCCAAACTTGTTTTCTTTGCCGCACCGAAAAGACGTCAGAGTGTCTCGGTTGTCCGCCGCCGCCGGCCAATTGGGTCAGTGGGATGCCTCAGCTGGGGAGGTATTTCCGTAACCAAGGGTGAGTGGGAAAAAACGAAGGTCCTTTGCATCCTCCCGGAAACTGTCGGACAGTGACCTTCCAAATCCCGTGGGATGAGCACTTTTGCAAATGAGTGGATTCGGCTGGATTTGGGTGCGCATCGCTCTGGGAAAAGGTGGAAGAGTGAAATGAACATTGGTGATCCGAGAGATATAGATATCGACAATGAAATGATGTATCTGGGTTTATAAAAAAGCAACACCGTATCCATAATATATTATGTGGAGGTTGTTTCCAGAGATACACGTTATCTAAAGGCCAAAAAAAACTCCTGAGAGAATTGGTATTCAGACACCGGACTGCGGGAAACCAATCGGAAAACACTCGTGTTTTAGGAACCAGTGCACAGAGCCATGCTTCGAATACTGATTGAGACAACGGAGGGACAAATGAATGGGTCTGACAGACATTTCACGTGCATGACTATGATTACGACAAGCCAGCGATGTATTCAATGCAGCCAGAAACTGATCTGTCCGTTTGGGGCAATTTCATTTCCGCTTCGGGTTCTTTTGCAATATTTTCGTGATGGGATGAGCATATAGAAACAGTTGCTGGGAAGGGCAACAGTTCGTCTGTGTGCCATCAATATTTGCATTGAAGGACACACTACTCTACTAATTTATGTTCGTGACCTACATTGTTTGGTATCATTTACACATCCTTGTAGTTTGGTCTTTCCGGTCAGTTTTTCATTTCTGTGGTCAGAAGATCCACTTGTGAGGGGAGAGGGGCCGCTGAGTGGATCTAAATTAGTCCCAAGGTCATCGCATCGTTGCAAATGTCAAGGAGAAGGTACTCGAAAAGCATCTTCGATGAATGAAATTAATGAATGTCCGATACGAGTGAAGGTCAGCAAATTTGTTTGACCATTCCACGTTCTACTAGATTTACACAACGGCCATAAATATCAAGACAAGACGCTAGAGTCGCATAACAGAACTTATTGATTGTCGAATCATAATGGAACTTATGCGTGCCAGTAAATTGTAAATAATACAGTGTAATAAAATTAGTTTAATAATTACTTTATTGTGTAATTTGCATTTGCAGTATCAGATATAATGATACACTGGTAGTTGCCACCGCAAATACACAGACACAGCTCGCCAGTGTAAATGGCAAGCAACTCATAGCTATGCTTCCTGCACTTTACACTCAAAGCAATGATTGCTGTGTCTGTTTTGTTAGAAGATGACTGCATTACTTTATATTGAGCGCTCCAAATCAATAATCCCTTTGATGCTTCCAAACTGCATGTAATCTGATAAGAGTTGCACAGATAACAGACGGAAGGTTAAAGCAAAGAAGCTTTAACAGGAACCCCAATTCGCACTCCAATCGGTCACGAGCCCCAACTCACGCCCTCTGCTGGTAAAGCTCGAATGCGATTCAACACAACAAGCACGTGGCGCAATTAGCATTGCGAAGATTACAGAGCGTCGTTATATTTGTCACGAAAAAGATACCAAAAAAAGCAAGTGGTGGTCAGACTATGGATCCCAATGTTGAATGTGCAGCCTATGGATGCGACGATTATTTAATATAAATCCCACAAGAATATTCCATATAATTATTCCACAAAGAATGCCCATAATTAAGTTTAAGAAAGCCTTTTCTAAAATCACCTCTGCTAAACATAGTGCATTTCTCAATACGTCTCTCAAATGGTTAGACAAATTTCGTGTCTCTAATTACTTGTACGTGGCTGGCTTGCATTCGTTGATGGAAACATAACATTACTTCGCTTTTGGGGTTGTGGAAGAGCCTTGACATGGAGATCAGTGTTTTACGGATATCAAAACGGAATCGGGATTATGTAGAGATTTTTTTTTAGTTTGATAAGAGGCCGGTAAGGGGGGAGGGGGGCAATCGGGATAATCCTGATACAGTGGAATTTATATCTGCGTATCGAGAAGTAAGCGTTTATTTCCTGTTTGATAACAGTGCTGGCTCCAATTGCCAGGATGACTTAGATGTTTTGCCTTAAAATTGAAAGACTTGACTGATGTGGCTGTTGCCAAAGAGAAGGTAAAACCCACCGCGCCCCAATGTCCTTCTCACCCTCTTCCTGATGATCTCCTTCCTGTCAACCAGTATCCGCCAAAATTCTCTGTTTGTTAGGAAAATATCAGTGTTTATTTATCTGGTTATATGGTAAGGAAGGATGGATTGACGTTCCCCTGTGGAACGTGTGTTGCAACTCGCAAAACATCTGATTCACAATCTTCAAATACATGTACATTATTTCTAAATTCCAAATTAGATGATTCTGATTGCTCCTTGTCAATTCCCAGTGATAGCATATAGTTACGCACATTTCACACCTTGAAAATATATTTAGAAATATTGTAGAATATTTCCACACTGGTACCATTCTACAGTCATTTTTGAGATCCGTGAACAGTCTGCCTCTTAATTTGGGATGCACAGATCACAGAGCTGATATCAAAATATATATTGTTAAACTGTTCTTTGTAGTTCGAATTAATCACCATTTGAAAAAGCAAAATAGGAACCAACAATAGAAGAAATTGAAAAGTTATGAAACTCCTCCACCAGAAAAATGTAGTGTATATAGTTCTTGTTATAATAAATCATTAGCATTGACAAAAATCGATTATAATTATAGCTCATGTATTTTGTGTTGATTGTAATAGCTGCTTGTGTATCACAATCTTATGAACTTTATGCTCTTTATGTAATCATATTTCATTGCCTGATTTATGAAATAAATGCAAGGAACTGTCATTGAATTTCGCTTCCTTGCGTTAACGTCGTGAGTAAAAGTAAGACAAGGTTAAAGTCCAGAGCTGTGAAGCAAGTGAATGAAATTGTGATTGACTCCGACTTATTGCATAATTTAACTTCCTTTGATAAATAATTTAACTTAGCTTTCGTTAAAAACGGTCACAGTTAAGCGTAACAATTCACGCGTCAATTCCTTTGCGAGGTGCGAGGTGCGAGATGTACTCGGAAACAGCTTCAGAGACCACCTTCCCTACTGTTAAAGCGCGCTGTGTCGAGCTTGCCCAGCAGGGGGCGCCCTGCTGGCTGAGCAGACGTTAAGCGAATAGGTAGTTTGGGTTCTTAAAGCTTCTTTGGCTACAGCCTCTGTTTGCACTTCGGCCTAATTTGCAGCCTTTAATCTGCCAAGTTAG
Source organism: Capitella teleta (assembly GCA_000328365.1). Classification (NCBI taxonomy): domain Eukaryota; kingdom Metazoa; phylum Annelida; class Polychaeta; family Capitellidae; genus Capitella; species Capitella teleta. The sequence goes on along the minus strand of KB305197.1, from coordinate 87,570 downwards.
CCCCATGCAATTGTGAGGCACGCGATCCAATCTGGGGTATAATTGGCGAACGTTGTGTGCCAACAAGGGGTCTGTTCATCCATATGATTACCGCCAAGGTCAACAAGAAAGTAGGATTGGGAAAAGCAAGTCCGCTGGCGATCAGATCAATCATTGCGAAGTCGGTTTCTTTGGGAGACCCAAGAAGTTTATATGCGATCAATCAAGCGATGAAAACCAAACATCGGAAATCATGAGTGCCAATCTAGGTCAGAGGGCAAGGTTGGTGAGAGGTCACTTCTTGCTCCTTGGTGAACGGTTGAATATCCAGCGATTGCGACTGCGACTTGCATATATTCTAGAAGGGTTTCGCTTTAATACTTGAGTGACTTGCGTCCGAAGGACACAGCTTAAAGGGGACCTTTGTTCATTTCGGAACCTTTTTAGATCGATTCTATGGGCTTTTGTGAGTGACGAGAGACCATTTTTGAAGTATTTGGTTAACTATAAATGATACTCAAGTAAAATTAAAATACAAATTTCTTGCTCAGGCAGATCGAATAGCTTGAAAGGAGATGAGTGCAAGATTTCTTTTATGAGAACTGCTGAAAGTTCTGCTGACTCGACGGCTCCCATTATTAAAGGGAGGGAGAACTGATTAAAAATAGACATTGAGTCGTTATTTGATGTACCAAAAATGATTCCTATGCCTGGCCCACACAATGAATACTAGTATCATCCCTAACGATTTCGCGGGAGATATATTGCTAATTAGGCGTGACGTCAGGAGCTGTGTTGAAACACAGAGTTCCCCATCTTTTACAATGAGCCTCGTCATATCAGCCTGTCCTGCGACTAAACCCCTGGATATTTTTTGTTTTTTTTTTTTTTTTTTTTTTTTTTTTTGAAATAGATAGAATAAGCATTTTGCCACCAGTCAGGCGCGAAACAAAAATAGTTTTCGCTACTTTTCTTATTTTAACAAGTGATTTTCTAGGACACCTACCATGTTTCTCATCCTGAAACAGTAAAAAGGTCAGCCAGAGTGCACTTTCGTTTCGTAAACAACAAAGATGTCCTTTTATGGCAAAGATGATCTGCTCTGATTGGCTGAAATCGATAGCTTCACGAGGGGAACGGGGCCAATCACGGCAAGCCTTCAGCTGACGTTTGCCTCCTATACTTCGGAATGGAAGCCATTCTCCCAAAGGCCCAATGCTAACCCCGATATTCGAAATCCATTATTTCCTTACGCTTGCATCCAGGCATGGTGTTTTTGGCACGGAATGCTATCAATTGGTGCTATGAGTCAATAGAACATCACTTAAAATTCAGTTCCCCATCCCTTTAACAATAGTATAATTACTTTCATGCCGTCACGACGGTATGAAATCGAACACAAGAAGAAAGCGAGATTTTAAACCTCTCAAAATCGATGTATCTAGGAATTAGCCCACAGCAAGCGTATTTGTCTTTTGGGATGCATCCTGTATCATCCGTTACTATTTCAAAACAATCAGAGGTTCTCTTTAATTGACAACATGGTAGTATATTCACTTTTTAGTATATTCACGTTATTGTTATTATATTCACTGAATTATTGTTATTATATTGAATTATTGTGATGTTCGATGAGGAACGAATAAACATATATATATATAAGGCAATGAAAATAAAACAAATCAGAAAGTCTACTTGTAATTAATTTTGTCTTCCCTTTTAATTGACATTATGTTAAGATATGTTCTCAAATGATGATGAATAATGATGAGACACATGGATACTATGATTACTGTTCACAACATGACATTAAAATATTATTAATTATTGGATATCTGTAACGCGTTTAAGCTTAACGATAATGGGGCCGATCGAATGAGCACTTATTAGTATAACAGAAATGTTGCCCAAAAACTACTGCATGTCCCTAAATGCTACAAATAAAGTAATATATACATAATCATTATCCCGATAGCCGTGGTACCACAGTAATTGAAGCTAGAGGATTTTTCTTTTCATATTTATATTTTAAACTAATGAAATGTCAAATTCGTTGGTGGCAGGTGATTTCCTCGTGTGATGATGCACTTCATGTATTGCCAAAACGTATACCTAAGTGTCCTATCCGACCGAATGAGGTCCAGCCTCATTATTCTTCCAATACCCCTATACCAGCAACGTATACCACTAGCGCTAGTGAGATCGTGAAACCAACGAAATTGCTATAACATCATGACTCTACAGAACTTAATAATTTTACATGCACCATAAGCCGATACAGCCATAATACCTATAGTATTATGCCTCGTAATTCAGTGTTATTTCGATTATTACTCTGAGCCGAAAGAGAGCCTCATGTTATATCCAGATGCCTTGCTATAGGGTATTTGATGCGTTACTGCTGTGCCATATATCTATCGTTTTTTGAATCGTAGTATAGTAATTAGCCATACATATTTTAACCAATTCTAATTCCTATGACGGTTAATTTCAGCCTTCATGTGAACCTATGGTGCAAACAGATATAGTTAATTGGTTGATTATCACAAAATAATGTATTTTGATATATTAACTTTATTGTTAAGGTGTTTAGACATACACCTAAATAGCCGATAATCGTGTCTTCACTACCTGACAAACTGCTAACTGCTGGTGTATGAGTCGTGGGAGTGATTGCACTCTCACCCGAAGTCAATCATCACTGAGATTTACTCCTGATGTTACTAAGTACAGTGTATATATGAATTATCTTTCACCAAAGTCACGATCTACCCAAGAAAACATCGTTTCCCCAACGGATCCATTGATGCAAAGAAGTAGCCTGCGATTCACTCAGCCGTGACCTGCCATATGAGGCGCCTGTCCAGCCTGTCCTGTTCTCTACACAGCAAGAGAACTTGCTCTTTTCAGAGCTATACTCATACACACCGAACTAACATATACAGCAAGGAAAAAGCGATTTTAAGATTATGCCTCAATGGATTGATGTTGGATCCTGTGGACAAAGAAGAAACCCGTATCAAGTACTTAATTCCACAAATGTAAAATTACGTCCATTAGCCGGTATCCAATCCGGTATCCTGTACTGTGAGCTCCCGGGTAACTAGTATCTATATGTGTTATAATTATTTGCCATGACGGAGGATTCCAAGAAGAAGTATTATACTAGATATAAAATCCCCCCCCCCCCCCAAAAAAAAAAACAAACAAAACAAAAACAAAAAAACGATCAGCGTGCCGATCGGCTCATCCGAATTCATGACCGCGTGTTAGAATCCGATCAAAATTTATCTGTTCGCAAACACGTGTGCAAAAACACCTTAATAAGAAAACGTGCAGCACAACTCACGTGAGACTGAGTACGTGTCGACATGCTCGTGGTGCACTCACCTGGGACATCACGAGACGTCACGTCGAATTGACAAAGGGAGGAAACAAGATGAAGGTGTGGCATTTAGCTGCTCTCATTACATTCTTAAGCTAACATTCAATGGCACAAATAGCCACTCCTGCATCGGGCATCACGTGTCATGGTCAAACAAACAGTCGGAGTGTACGTTCATCTCACGACACGTCAACCCGCCAATGAAATGGACTATATTGGAATGGCTAATTATGAGGGTTAGCGCTTCCGTTTCAAGCCCATCCCGGTAGCATATGTGGCCATTGCAATCAACACCCTTGTGTCGATGTTTATTTGCGTTCA
>KB305197.1:68572-83835 GCA_000328365.1 Capitella teleta | reverse complement strand
AGCTGGCTGCAGGCAAACGATTTCTTTCGCGTTTTGGGGTCACGGCATTGACCAACGGATTAGTACTGCGCGCTTCGCAACTCCCTCCAGGTATATTCATTTCATCATTATGTTATTCTTTTGTTCATGTATTCTCCAGTTTTTCCAGTTTCCAGTATACGTGATATTCTCAAATAAACGTGGAAACCCTTTCCGGAAAACGGCCTTGAATTCTTTGGTATTTGGAAACAAGTTCCGTTCACATTGGCGCCCAATAAGGGACTTGGAATTAAGGAGGGAGAGTGCCTTCATTAAGGCCACTACAGTGGAGCCTTTGCGGTACAGTGACGACGCGACGACGACGAGACTTGGTGGCGAAGACAGGACCAAGGCCGTTAGGACCACGTGGACAACTAGGATCGACCAAGAACCAAAGTACGGAGGATTGGCCGCTCGAAGGAAGATCCGCTCGTCCACTGAGCAGACAACGCGTGCAGCAACAGCTGACTGAGGACGCTAAGGTCAACTTGCGTAGTGTCCTTGTACGAAAGGTGTGTCAGTGAATTGTGTACTTGTATCATTGAAAATAGCATTTTTGGCCTTAAAACGAATTGGTAAAATTAATAATATCCCAGCATTACTATTTTAACAGTTTATTGTTTCATTTCTATTCGTAAATTTATAACTTGTTGTCCCAACTTTTCCCGAAAATTCACGTACAAATATTTCTGCGCGAGACACTGAGTCTCAGAAATTACTGTTTGTATTCAACTGTATTGCAATGATTTTATTATTGTGAAGTTAATTGGTTTAGAGATTGGTTCTAGTGTAGAGGTCAAGACTGAGTTCGTCTCCACTTTACAAGAGTCTTTGAGAAATGCGTGGTCCACCGCGGCCAAGTTACAGATGGAGGCATCTCAGGATCAGAAGCGGAGTTATGATAGGAAGCAGAAGGGTTTTGCGCTTCAAGTCGGTGATACGGTGTTAGTAAGGCAAGTTGGCTTTCAAGGTCCTCACAAGTTGGCGAACCGTTGGGAGAAGGAACCATATGAAGTTGTCTCTCGTCCGGACCCGTCAGGTCCTGTATATGTAGTGCATCGTGCAGGGAAACGGAAACGCACTGTACACCGCAACATGTTGTTTCCAGTGACAGCTCGGGTCGATTCCCCCACGGTATCGCATGCAGCTGCTGTACCACGACAGAGAAGAAGTAAGACAGTTGTACCTGCGGAATTGGATTCTGAAGAGGAATGGTATGTACTGGAGGAACCAGTAGCGGAACCGGAACCGCAGCCAGTTACTCCGGTAGCTGCTTCCGTTCAATCTCCACGACCGACACCTACACCGCCACCTCGTAGGTCTGCACGAGTGCGGCAGGCACCTAAGCGGTATTCGGATTTGGAGTGGGCCGATGTTCAGGCTCAAAGAGTGAGGCCTGTACCTGCTCCACGTCTCTCTTTGTGTTCTTGGTAGTTCTTTCTATTCTATGTCCATTCCATCTTCTGCTGAAGTTTTCACTTGTTATGTTTGTTTTGTTTTGTTTTTGTTTTTCTGATTTCTGGTTTTGATATTTAATTCTCAGAATATAATTTTTTGATTTTTTTTGTTTTTATAATCTTCTGATGTTCTGAAGTACATGTTCGATTCATTCATTCCATTGGCTACATTTAATTTTTGTTTTCATTTGCTTTGGAGCTGTTGGAGGGTTGGGGAATCGTGTCTTTGTTGGGGGGGAGAATGTAAAAGGGATGCATAACGCATTCTAGAACCATAACGCCAGAGTCACTCAGGTGTGACGATGAACCCTATTTAAAGCTGGCTGCAGGGCAAACGATTTCTTTCGCGTTTTGGGGTCACGGCATTGACCAACGGATTAGTACTGCGCGCTTCGCAACTCCCTCCAGGTATATTCATTTCATCATTATGTTATTCTTTTGTTCATGTATTCTCCAGTTTTTCCAGTTTCCAGTATACGTGATATTCTCAAATAAACGTGGAAACCCTTTCCGGAAAACGGCCTTGAATTCTTTGGTATTTGGAAACAAGTTCCGTTCACAGTAGCATATGTGGCCATTGCAATCAACACCATTGTGTCGATGTTTATTTGCGTTCACAATGGACACGAGTCACGACCCGCGTGTTCATTTCACGCATTTGTATGTTGTTCTTATTTGTAACTGTATCTCAACATTCCGCATTCAGTTCAACAATTGTTCAGTTCAACAATTGCTTAGGCATCTTCATTTCTTTTGACATTCTCGGTGATTTCATGAAACAAGTTGAATCGTGAGTCGAATTGACCTTTGGGCAAGCATTATATTTTGGAACTACAACATTTGGTGCAACAGATTCAATCAATGCCACTTTTCAATTTAATCTTTTTGTTTGATAATTATCTACCTCGAACTTCTTTATAAAACACAGATGACATTCTTTGAGTGTTGAAATTGGGTATCATTTCCTCTCGCCTTCTCTTTTGTTTACGACGTGTTTTAATTTTTTATTTTATTTTTTTTGCATTTTTTTTTTTTTTTGCATTTTACATGTCTTGCTGTGCTCCCTCGATCATATCATACTATCCCGGTCGATCCCCAGATGTCCGAGTTGAAACCCACGTCCTTTCCTCTTTTGTGAACGCGTTTATGGAAACGACAAAGAGATGAGACGATAAAAGGTGAACACGATCATTCATTCATCATATCAAATGGACAATTGTTGAAAGCTCAAATTATCAGGCATTGAGTGAGCGAGCGTTTTAATGCACACGATTCTCGTCATCAAGAAAGAAGAAACAAAAATAGGAACAAAAGAAACAAGACAATCAAACGATGGAAAAAGATGAAAATAGAAACAACGTGAAGCTCGATGTTTGTTCCGCACTCGATTTTACACAAATGCTGCTAGTGTTAACAATGGTCAGTCAAACATTGATATTGCAATTGAGACTATCTGAAATATTTAAAACTGGTTGTTTTGTTTTGAATTTCAATCTATGATTCGTAATAGAGAAGTTAATCTGTGAAGTGGATAAATATTTAATGTGATGACTGTAATATTGATGTAATTTTACCAAGTTAGTAACGTAATGTAAGGATGGCTCTATGGTATCTGTATTATCGTATTCTATTAATCATAACGCATGTTTTAATGTCCTTATGAATCTCAATTTGTCATGTCTATTTTGAGTACTTATTCCTTGAGTGATTTCAATGCTGTTTCGAATGCGCCGGCAGTCTGCTGAGCAATGTCCGTGAGGACTCACGCATTTTTACTGCTTGTCGTTGCTTAAGTTGTTGTGCCCAAACAATTCGGTAAGCATTATTGTTCTTTTGTTATTCAGGTATTCATTGATTCATTCAATTTGTTACATTGACGTTGCCTGATACTAGTAACTGACACAAAGATATTAAATGAAGCTCGCGCTTCACTTGAGATCAAACGTCGTTCCCTACTTCACCGTATTCGTCAGAAGTAAATACAGTCACGAATTGGACTTGAGATCAATGAAACCGTTGAAACGTAATCAGCATGACAACACCGGCCGAAGTCAAGAAGGCAAGAAGCAATGCCAAGAGGTTGGTGACTCGACAAATAAACCGGCTGCAGAGATGTGAAATCGAAAAGCTTGACCTTAACTGTGAAAAACAAAAACTCAAAGCTTTGTTTCTATAATTTGAAGAGGTGTGGTCTGGAGTGATCACGTGATCATTGATCCCGTCGTCTTTACCCTGCTGGTGCCCCGAGCTGAGGTCACGACCCCTTGGCTCGGTGCTTAGTTGTGAAAACCCGTTATACGGCGAACACGTGTCTCCGATGCCGCCGAGCCGCAAAGCAAAGTACGTATCGTTTTGACGTATAATTACCATCCTGACTACAGAAGTACATTACGAATATGCAGAAATCGCAGAGGATGAGTCGGACGGGTACTTTAAGGAAGTGCAAAAAAGGTACTTACAGGCAATGACAGAGTCGAAAGTATCGAAAAGAAAAACGTCGAAGTCCCTGCTCAGGCTGCATCATCATCTTCAGTACAATCATCGTGATGTGCAAACGAGACTGCATTAGCCCTGTTACAATTGCCAGAGTGGAAATTGAACTTTTCGATGGAAGTCCCCTCAAATACCATGCGTTTTCACTCATCTTCGAGGAAACTGTGGAGGCCGTTGTGAAGGGCAACCGAGCAGGGTTAACCAGGTGATTTCAGTACACCAGCGGTAAAGCGTACGACGCCATTAAGAATTGTGCTCTGATAAAGGGTGAGTCCTCTTTTGGGCAAGCAAAAGAAATTCTCCGAAAACGGTTCGGTGACGAACACATCATCGTCAACGCAGTGGTCAACAATGTTCGTGAAGGAGGCAAGTCGAATTCGGCGGAAGGGGTGTGCAGATTGTCCGATAATTTGCAAAATGGAGTCAACATCATCATGGAAATGGGAAGACTCGGTGAAATTGACAGCCAGCGTCTCATACTGGAGATAATCGATCGTTTACTGAACTACATGAAGACACAGTGGAAGAGGCACGCTGTCGAGACGAAGAGGAATACAGACGAGTATCCAGGCATCGGTGATCTCGTGGACTTTGTCAGCAAACGTGCAGAGGAAGCAAGGGATCTAGTGTATGGTCAAGTCAGCGGTCCAGAGATCTCCAAGAAACAAGAACATTAAACAAAGAAGCAGGTTTTGGCAATCAGTGGCGCTTCGTCTACATCCACTCTTTCATGTTTCTATTGTAAGGAGCAACATTACTCGAATCAATGTACAAAGTTTTCATAAATGTAACTGAGAGAAAAATTCAATGTGTTGCATGAAAAGAGGTTGTGCAGAAATTTACACCCAGGGCACATTGCCAGCAAATGTAAGCGCTCAAGCATGTGTAAGAAATGTCATTTTATGCATCATGACCTGTTACATGACCCAGATTTCAGACATGAAGGTGGAAGTGGAAATATGAGCAATGCGAGGGAATCTGTTTTGAACGTGACAAAGGTCAATGGTGTAAGGGCAGGAATTTAGTGTGTTGATGTTGTCATCGATGACAAAGATGCTATGTACAAATACAAGGCGATTGTAGATTCCTTTGTACTAAACGTCTTGCGATCAAGCTGAAGTTGGAATGTCAGCCATTCAATACCCTTTTGAATGTAGCTACAGGTACCTATGCTGTGAAAGGTGATAAAATCAGGCAAGCGAAGGTGTTCAATCAATCTATATCAGATCATGTTATTGCAAAGAACATTCTGACTGTTTATTCCATACCATTGCCGATGGATTCTCTGTTCAGTCGTTCCGACCTGTGGTTTTGATCATTTGAATGACGTTATAATTCCACAGGTGACAATTAAGTTCCGATGAGATCGATTTGCTGATTGGCTCCGGAGTTTCAAAGGCATTTTATTCTCATGAAGTGAGTGACAGGATGATGAGATCTTCGCTGTGAGAATCACTCTCGGTTGGGATCTTGTTGGTTGTATGTCTGGAGCAAAGTTATCAGACACGGACACTGTGTTATTCACAGACTCTATTGAAGGTCAATCTTGTCCGTTGAATAATCTAACTCGCAAGTTTTCGGATGATTTTTCTGATTGTACGTTGTTTGATTCCAGGAAAGGTCCATCAATGGATGATCAGGAAGCAGTGCGATTGGTTGAAAGGTCCATTCTTTCGATGTTTGAATTTGCACGAAGGTCTCTTAATCAGGCTGTCAGCAGCCATAATTATTACTCGATTAGTCAACGATCAAGTAGCTGAGAAAAGTTTTAACTTCTTCCCCTCCGCTCGAGACGCACTGCTCAAAATTCCCGGAAAACATGCAACCAAGTGACACTGAGAAGTACTCTCATTATTCGTGAGTTGAGATGTGGCGCTTCACATAATTTGTAGCCATAGTACATCAACATACACCTTTGTCAGATCATCAGCTTTAAAGTTCTTATTATAACAGCATGTTTTTCACAATGATGAGAATACGGTCAATAAATATTTAGATATGAAAGCATCACCCAATGATCTGGAAATCATTGGGCATTTGTCACTCTTCCGTGTCTCATGGTATAATTGGAATATATCAATATGATATTCATATTGAATGAATTCATAATGAATTGTTTACTGCTTTACATGCGTACACGCAGACACAATAATATAATTATCATGAAGTAGAAAGTAAATATTTCTCAGCACGGCTTCTCGGAAATGAGACATGACGAAAAGACCATTATTATTGGAGATACTAGTACATGGAGCATTTAACTTCACTCAAGAAAATTTGTATTTTTAGATACTGTTCAATACACTAGTTGTTTTCATGGGACAAAAGCGAATAGGTGTCGTACCACAAAACACTGTTTTGATTTCTAAGGAAAGCGTGCTATGTTAAAATTGTTTTAAATCCTATTTATAAATCCTCAAAACACTGCTTCTCGGAAGGAAAACAAAAACAGGACAAGTTAACGGGTATTAAAATGAATGAATTATTGTCGGCGTTGTTTGGAGCCGTAAATGGCAACCCAAAACAATCCCATTGGGTGATAATGTTGAAAAAACAACGATCTTTCGGAAGGTAGAAATAAAAATAGGTGTCATAGCACAAACTTTTGTGCTATTTGTATTTTTTGTAGTGAGTTCGACATCTTTTATCGAGATTTTTGCGTTTAGTAATTGTAAGTTATTACGATAATTTAACATAAAATACATAACATTACTCGAAAGCTAAGGTCATTCCCAACAAACTGGTATGAGTTAGACGTTTGTGCGGGAAGCAGTTGCCGAGATATGAAGAAAAACGTAACGTAACGCATGCGTAATTTCCCGTCAGTCCTGGATAGGATGATGAAATGGAGCGTTCTAATATTGGTCAGTCTGACGTCAGATGCGGAACTTAACCCGGAACTTGGCCGGAAAAACGTCGCGGGGGGTCTTTTCTTGTAAAATCGTTGCACGGCGCTAAAATTATCTGTTTTAGACTATTCCAAGACTGAACATATCTGGTACCAGGAATCCAAAAATGCATTTCACACCCTGACGCGTCCGTGGCCCTGGTTTTGATATATTTTTAGGGATTGATGTGTCTAGGATGTGAGAATTTAGCATTACAGTATTACCAACACTGTTTTGCTGAGACATGCTTGTGCTTATATCTCAGTATTTTTTTTATTTTTCTTATAAAATAAATAATTATACAGTTAAATGAGGCCGGCCTGAGGCGGTGACTCACACAGGTATCACGTGATGTTTCAGGAAGATTCTACCTCATTGCGCATCACATGAGCGCGTCTACATTCACCTCAAAACATTATCAACCATCAGATGAACAACAAAAATACCAGTATATATTCATCACAGGAGGACTCCTTAATTCTAAGTGCTGATTTAGGATATGGATATTTACAATTTAATTTGTTACAATTATTATTATTATTAGAAATTTATGAGACATTTTAGAATTAGTGTAAAATGCGTCTTTCTGAAACATCATAATGTCTTTGGAAGTTCTAAAATCTACATCATCGCGCATCACATGAGCGCATCAACCTTCACCTCAACAACTGTCACGCTCATATAAAACTGTCACGCTCGGAAGAAATTGTCACGCTGCAGTCGCTTGCTTAAGCAGCAGAGCAGAAATCTCTGCTGCCGTGTGTTAAAAGCTAAGGCTATGGAAAATCAATAATTGATCAAGGTCTTTTAACAAAAGATGTTTAGCAATCACCATTACAGGTACATGTACATGTATAATCATCGCAAGAAGACTCTGCGTGGATATTCAGAATATAGATCATTATAATTAAATTATTAATTTTTTTTTTCTTTTTTTTTTTCTTTTTTTTTTTTTTTTTTTAATAGAAAATTTCTGAGAGAGTTTGAAATTAATGTAAGAAAGATGTCTTTCTGAGACAGTATTTCATAAGTATAAGAGTGTGTCGCATAACAGTTAGCCTAGTTAACATGTATTCATAAACTGTCTCAGAAATCGATGTAGGAGTTAGCTCCTTTGCATATTCCTCTGAAAAACTTTATTGTTTTGATTGTTTTAGAATTCACTCGAGCAGAATCTCTGAAGACTTACTTGTATCAATACACTAGTGTCAGTAGTGTGAAATAATAATAATTATTACAATTATTATTAGGCTAGCTCATTAACATATTCATAATCTGTCTGAGAAATTGATGTAAGGGTTAACTTATTTGCATAGTATCTGTAGATTGGCTTCGAGAACAGCTACTGGTGATTCTTCAGAGTTTTGATTGCCTTATTTGAATGCACTTATGTGACCTCTGAAGATGGTCTCAGAACTCTCCTGCCTCTACTGGAATGATGAGATTGACCACGAGATATTTGCACTTCAGACGTCGATATCATAACGCATAATTGAAAGTGAATCAGTCGATGACTTCATAACGGTCCAGGACACAATCACAGCGCACTGAGCTTAGTGGTTTATGGTTTGCACTATGCCAAATCAAAGCAATGCCAACAGAGGAATCACAACGTTCGTTCGAGATGATCGACCACGTGCCGAATGATTGTTCGTGGGATAAGTCAAGAATCGGGGATCACAATTCTACAATAATAAAAATGGCTACCAAGAAATGCTTTCGAATATACAATAACACATCATAATCCCTCGATGGTGTCACCCTTATTAATGGGAAGCTTAATCACCTGAACGTCTTCGCCTAGACCGAGTGAAAATTCGCCGAATTCCTCTGCATCGTCATTTCACCGGATTTAAAGATTCCTATCCGCGAAAATTTACCCTAATATCGCTCATATGTGTGGATCTGACTATGCCTCTGAGAGCCATTGAAGTGTGACCGAAAGGGGACTTTGACCATGTCTGAAAAAGAGCTTCGCAGAAGATCGGGGTAAGTAGTCAGCACGCATCTCAAACTAGTCGTGTATGAGCTGTTAGCATTCACTTTTGATGAACTGAAGCCGTCAAATTTTGTTGATTCTTAATGCCCAATTGCTCAGCCTCTATACAGTCCTACCTCCGTCAATGGTGCTAAGCACTTGCTGTGGGTGACCTACTCAACAAATCTCCCGCCCTCCTCCTAGCTCATGGACACGTCAAAAAGGACAGCTGCTGAAGCTGACGCTGAGGACATGATGAATGCCATTGTTATGATCGACTCCCTCTGTCAGGGTAACCAAGACCCATATACGATCTTCTTCGCTAGACGACTTCGAAATATTCCCCCGCCTTGGCAGAACTCTTCTGCTGTGAGTTCATGCAACAACGCCGGCCCTGAGATTGTCATGATTCTCCAAAGACTGGAGAGTATTGAGTAGCACATGAAAAGCGGCCAATTAGACCATATCTGGCCCATGCCCTCTCGACCCCTGAATTTGAAGTACAGATTAGTAGCTGGTAGCAAACCCCGATATTCAAATGCTCAGCAGCCCCAATCGTCAAACCAGGCGGCCAAACATCCGGGAGGGCCATCTAAGCGCCCTTTCCCCAAGCGACAAGAGTAGGTCATTGTTGGGACAGCCAAGAGCACGACCCTGCGAGCTGACAAGCGGCGGGTAGATCTTTTTGTCTACCGAATCGACAGTGTAGTGCCTGTAAAGGAATTTGTCGATTACATCAAGGCCAAACATGTCCATGTGGTCGAGATAGAAAGACTCCAGATGAACGCGTGACGCACTCATACCGCATCCTGATTGAGTGCCCTGATTCCACTCGCCCTCTGATTGATACTGATTTTTGGCCTGAGAATGTTTGCTGCCGACGATACCACCGGCGACGACAGAATGAAAGGTAGACAGCACTCAAAATGGATCATCACACTGATAATCAAACACTGGCACTGTACTAATTGAATTGCGAAGGTGTTTTTAGAAACGACAGTTATGTTAAAAAGACACTGGAACACGAAAAACCGGAGTTCATGTGCGTATAAGAAACTTGGTTGCAAGACGGCAACCTTCACCTCCTGGACGAACCGTGTCCGGACTACGTTTCCATCAGCTCCGTTAGCCAACTTCATCAGTAAGGCGTTGTGCTGCGACAATCGTACTGTGCGGACTATCGTGACTACAACCTGCAGCGATGCAAGAACTGATCTGGGTTCAAACGTGGCCTGGCTGAGAGACAACTATAATGTGCATTTGCCGCTGCACTCGTCGATGCAAGCAGGACTATTTGTGCTTCGGATCGCGTCAGCGAGGAGCAGGAGAGTATCGCTCTTACCTTCCGAGAACTCCTTGATGTGGTCGCTGGCTGCAGGGAGAACGGCCTAACGCGCACAAAAAATACAGCGCTACTAGAAACCCTGTGTGTTAACTAATTTGTTTACCTTTGTTCTGTTACTTGTCATATTGTACTTCGAGTATGTAATAAACCTGCAAACTGAACTGAACTGAATTGAATTGAATTGAATTGAATTGAATTGAATTAAATTGAGCAAAATTTTAACCTCAATTGATCTCGTAACTTTTACTTTCTATCCAGCGTCCGTTATCTTCTCTCTCGCATCTCTTGCTTCTTCACGCGAGCCACCTGGAAGAAAAAAAAAATATGAAAACTAAGAAGAGGGAAACAAAGAAAAAGATTCAGAAAAAGTACTGAAATTAAATATACAAATAATAATTGTAGAAACCTAATAATACAGGTAGTAATGACAACGATCAAGATTATATAATAAGGAACAAACGTAAGTCAAAATCGAATGTGAAAACATGTGAATAGTTTACAAAGTATGTGGTTTGAAGCATATACAAGAAATGTTGTGATAATATACACTATCATAACATGAGGGAAAAATCAGCTATAACTATTATGATTACAGATGAGATATAGCAAATCTGAATGGTGTAATATTCTGGATTATGATGAACTTGCATAATTACAATGTATCGAGTAACACCCGATACGCATCCCGTCATCATATAAAGTATGTAACCAGGGGACGGTTTTTCAGGTATAGTATAGGAGTACACGGGATCTTTCTGTATTTAATTGATATTCGACATTTCACGTGCACGAAGGGATACTATAATATGAAGAAAATGGGGAGCTTTTTCGGTGAATGTGTAGGGTCACACGGGATCCTATCGGGTATTTGATATCATACGATTACCCTCTCCTTTGTATTCGACAATTCACGTGCACACATGGAATCCATGATTTCCAGAGGAATAAAGGGTTTTCAAATGGAGTGATAAAACAGCAAGAACCTTAATTTTAGTAATTAAAAAAAAATACAAGAAGTGTAGAAGAACCAAGTCAGAGTCGAAGATGTACAGACGATGTGAGCACAAACTGATATTTTGAATCAGCAGAAAACGGAAGTTGATACGCAGGTAATTTGAATAATGAATATTCATAATATGACGTCACTACTTTGTGTGTAAAACCTGTTGATTTCTACAGGACATCAATTCATCGCCAATTCCGCTCACTGCAGCTATTTGTGGTTTCAGTTATTGAATATCGGAGTTTTGACGAAGTTATTAATTCTAACACGAGGGACAGGTAATTTTAATATATAAACAATATGCGAGCCGAAGTTCAGCAATATGTCATGAAATTATCAACGATAAAATGAGACGAATGAAGCCAAGCACTCATGTATAGTTGGCTGATTTCCATGTCATCATATTCCCGTTCGTTATTATCATGTTTCAATGTAATCCTATATTCCCTGGTTCATGTGTCATAATTCATTCGATGTAATGGTCGAATGGATGCTTGATATTATGTTGCTCATGTAATCAGCCGACAAAAGTTATCTACTCAATCAGTGAAGCAACACCCTAACCTAATGATTATTGCAGTGAATCTCTCGTCAGGTGTTATCACAAGAGGTCTTTAATTAGGCAACACTTTGATTGACGTCAGCGAGAGGGCAGACGTGAAGGGTTATTAACTAGTCGCTTCCTTCTTGCTGCATTCATGCGCCAATACTGCGCAATAACAGACGCCGTTACGTCACAGCAATGATCCATTCACTAAATCACTCAATGTAAATCATTCTGTGGTTTGAGACAATAAAATACACGACAGGATAACAACACAATACTATTTCAACAGCCTTGTCATGAACTGAACTGCAATCCCTTTCGTGATGTTTACGGCTTAGCATTCATTTCAGCCAATTCTGGCTGCGGTATTCTGCAAAATATTAACAAAACATTAGCTTCTGGCGATGAACAACACACAAGAAAATAACATTAACACGTTCACAGCCAATAGGCGGGATTTCCATTTATTTATGCCCGATGTGTGGTCTTGTTGTTCGCAGTTAATTACATACATGGAACAATACCAAGTAAGTATGACTTAAGGGATAAGTCACAGGAAGGAGATGGTTATCGTCAGAAAAACAAGTCCAAAGGATTCTGGAGCCAAATAACCGACGAGACGACATAATTATAAAATAGCTGAAATGCTATACGAATGTACTTGTGAATAAAAACGTTTTTAACATATTCTCAAAAGTCTCTTTGCTTGGCTCGGAGTGAATATTCAATACTGGCGTGATATGATCTCTCCGCGGAGTCCTCGTCAGGACCCTTGCTGCATGGTTTTGTAGACGCTGCAGTGATTTTATGATGTTTGCGTGAACACCTGAGAGAGGTCCATTGTGCTAGTCTTGTCTGGATGGGATTGTTGCGTTGATGACTTTTGCACATGTGGGTTGGTCTAGATTGCTTCTTATGTGAGTTATGCTCCTGAGGTGGTAGTAGCTGGTTTTCACGGTGTGACTGACTTGTTCTCGCATTGTCATGGACTAATCCAGCCAGCTTCCGAGATTTCTGACGCTTGTTGATGGCCTGATGACGTCATCTCCAATAGTCATTGTGATGTTGCTCAGTTTCTTCAGGCTGTGCTTTGTGGCTATTACAAGGAGGTCCGTTTTTTTTTTTTTTTTTTTTTTTTTTTTTTGTCTTTTAGCTTCAGTCTGTTTAGTCTCATCCATTCGCGTATTTCTTTACTGCAGCATTCCATTTTCATGACATCTTAGGCAGTTTACAAATTCTTCTCAGAGCCCGAGAAAACGATTATCAAATCTCCAGTATCAATGAATAGTAACATAAGATTATTTCCTTCTAGAACAATGTCAATTTTTACCAAAATTTATTGAAATTCACAAATATAGCAAACAAACGCTAGAATAGATGACCTTTGACCTGTAGGATCAACATAGCCACATCCAATCCTGGACCGTTTAACATGGATAACTGCCGACCAAAATTATAGAAAACGCACATTTTATCTTATCCTGTTTCTAACACATGCATTTAAAACACATAAAAGCATTTTATTTACTGTTTGCGCTTCAAAAGGAATCAATAACAATTTATGAATTATCTGCATATAGGCAATAATCGAGCTATTCTTACAGCAGATCATCATAACGTCCAATCAGCGATTGCGTTATGAAATTGCATTTTAAGATCTTAACATTAGGTGAATGGCGAGAGTGGTATATGCTATTTGTTTATTTATACGCGCTATTTATACACAAATAAATCACTCAAATACAAAAACTGAGTGGTATAATTATGTATAATCACGCGTTAATTGCTTGCAAATGTATGTTCTGAAGCTTATTATTTTGGACCTCCAAGTGACAAGACAAAGATGTGATCACGAGACAGATTTGATTGGGAGTAAATCAGACATGAAGTATACAGCAGAATAATAGCAACATTCATCATTTTAAGGTAATTGGAGAAAAACAGCTTCGCACACTGCCACTAAAAGCCCGGATGAGGGATCACTACGTAAAGCAGGGGTTTTCCCAAACCCAAATAACACGTGACTTATAAATTGGCATAAGACTCACAGATGAATGTTATTGAACCTGATTGGTTGCTGGTTCAATTAATCGTATTTTTGGCTCCTTGTTCTGGTGTATACAGATGATCAACTTCTAGATGTAAAGCGTCTGCTTCAATTCTAGAAATATGACAATTACAAAAAAAAAAAAAAAAAAAAAGCCGAAGTCAGCGTTTATTGGGTAGGGTAAGTAATTTAGATTTTGTTCCCAAATTGTTATCTATATATTTAATATATATGATATGCACGTATTGTAAATTACGTGGGCTACAATCTGATGTAAGATGCAAGCCGCTATCTATAGTAACTTTGACAATATGGGTGAAATGCTTGGGCAGAGTTTCGAAATCGATATCCGAGAACTCGTTTTTCCTCTAGCATTCGAAAAATAGCGAATAATTACGTGCTATATATTGAATCATTCCTTCAGAGTAATACCTATTCAGCAATTTGGGCACAATAACAGTGGTAAATATTGATTCTGGCATATCATAAATGATACCTTTACGAAACACACTAAACCTTTTGTTTACCTAATGACCTAATTTCATACCCAATTTTGGGTATTTCCACAACGCGGATTTTAGCGGATTCTCTATATGTTATGCAGCTTTCAATTTTGCATCGGGCGTACTAAATACTACAAATGTAATAAATTATGTTGCAATTTTGTTTTGGGTCTCCCCACCCCCAATTTTAAAGATTCATTGACTGGACTATAGTTCCACAATATCTAATCGACTATCTTGGTTACATCTCGTGGAACAGTCTCATTGGCTCCCTTTCCCTTGGCGAACTTTAGAAATGGCCAATGCTCGTACCCTAGAACACACGTACTCCCACTCTGTAGTCATGGGGTCTGCAGGTTGCAGATTGAAATCCGGAGAAATGAAAATCGGCTAAAAAAAGTCAGCATTTCTTCGTTTTCTCGCCTAATTAAATATGCAAAACAGAGGATATCGCGTTAATGATAAACATAGAAATAATTAAAATAAACTTTTTTTTTAAGATAAAAGTAATCGATATATTGCTTTCTGCTCCGGAGCACTGGCCATTTTAAGGTTTTGCCCGGGGAGTCAATGAGACAGATCGAACCGCATCCGAACATTTAAGCTCGGATACCGCCGGGTTCAGTTTGCCCAGATTATATTCAATAATATATCATGAATTAGAGCACTAAGATACACTCACATAATTATGCCCTATGAGCATTGCAACCACTTGTTATAATTATATGCTATGCATAACAATGGGTGTAAGCATTGCGGTAGCCACATGTGCATTGTATTCCATAATTATAAACATCGAACATTGAACAAAATATGCCTCATCATTTTTGTACACTTTTTGTACGGATTGGCTATAACAATAGACAATTAGACATACATATAGGGTACAGAGCCTTATTGACGTGATTTTCCTATAACACATACCTGTTAAAATCATCCAATGTGACAATTAATTACCACAAATGCAACAAAACCCCACAAACT
>KB305197.1:39607-68522 GCA_000328365.1 Capitella teleta | reverse complement strand
TGCATGGTCTTTCATTGCTAGACATGTATGCACATGTATAAATATGTGCTAGAAATCCATATGTTGCGGAAGCGATGCTTGTGATGAAATGTGTATCTGCCTTTTTTTCTATATACATGTATACGAGGGATATACATCGTACATATATATCTTATTATATTTTCAATAACTCATCACATAATTATACATTTACCAGTACACTAGTATTCAAGCTGAACACCCGCATTGCCCAATTGCTGTGAAAACTAATCGCTTCACTGCTTCACCCCGAGTCGTGATCGCTTCGCTGCATGCTTTCGGCAGCGGTCTACCACAAATCAATCGGTAACTGCTATATAAACTTCAGAAGTACAAGGATTAATGATTGGTTTAGGAACATATATCCGTAAAATCATGATATAATCATAGATGCACACGGTCAAACTCTTTGATATTTTCAGAGATGATGCGCAAGAGGTTATAGCACCCGTATATAGCAAAAAGTGCAAAACACGGAAATCTCCGTGTTTGGCGGAGAAGCGTTGGGCACGCAAGCACGGAAATCTCCGTGTTTGGCGGTGAATGTGTTAATGAAAGGCACGTGCATGAAATGAACAAACGCGTGATGAATGTCGTCACCGCGGCTAAAATCCTGACTTGAATGCCGCAATTCTTTTCTTCGCAAATAAAGACTACAATTTGCGAAATAATGCGAGTGCTATATGTAATGATGGGCGAAGCTTCTACTACGAACTTCTACGAAAAATTGCTGTTTTCCGAAGCTTCGTCTTCACACAAAAATATTGCAACGAATCCGAATACATGTATCAAAATATATATGAGCGTCCACGGCAAAACCGCTCACAAGTCGCAAATTGCGCAACGAGCTATGATCGAAAAACACCATGCGGGGTGATTATAAGCGGTTTTCAGGTTTTGGGCTCAGAGCCTTCATAAATCATTCATGCGCCATATCCCGAAGTATTAGGCATGAATTTACAACCTAAATGACTCAAATAAGATATTTTTCAACAACCCCCTCAAGGCAATGGCCGATTATCACGGTTTTTGACCCCCCGGATCGCCAGTAGTTTTTCGGCGAAACCCGCCATATTTTATATCAGCGAGAAGATCTGCAAGAGAACTCTCTTATAATGCAGTCCGACGTCACGTATTAAATAAAATGAACGATCCAGAAGGCTTAAACTGGAACCCCCATGGCCTGTATTTGCATACTATGACATGTGGTTTGATCTACTTGCTTACTAAATAAGCAGGCTCGCTCACTGATTGGTTGAGCCGGGGTCGTGAACCCATGACTCGACCCATATCTCTCGAGATGAAAGACAAACTCGCGGGTTTTTCAATTCTTCATCTGAAGATCGCTTAAAAACGTATGCTTTGGTTGACGAATACAGGATTAATGAAAATGACAACAGGGAGCCGGACTCGGGCGACGATTGTGACTCTGATTTGGAACTGCTAAGGCCTCCGGCGGTGACAACGCTCGGGTTGTTGTCACAAGTCACAAGGAGTTGAAATCATTATCAAAACATATACATCATACATTACATGCCATGGATTATGGAAGGGACTGTCAGTGTGACACACTGAAGATAGGAATCCCCTTCAGCCCAGATGGATCGAACCGATTACTACGACTAAAAGCCTAGCAATTCAGATTGTGATTGTGATGTATTGCCTATTTGCCTTTGTACAGTGTACTTTCCCTCAATTGTACTTAAACTGAACAAATTTGGAGGGTTCATGTATTGATGTAAGTCATGAATGATGAAGATGAACTTAGAGCACTCACCAGCTCACTGTGTTGTATACTAGTTAGCACAGATTCTCTGGCGAGGTCTGTATACCTCGCCCGACGGTAAACCGCTTCTTTTTGCGTCTACTGGCAGCGAGGCTCCACACTCAGCCGATTGCATGATAAATATAGACATATCATCCGACAAATCCTTGTGTTTAAGCCCTCCAGACGTTAAATGGTATATTTATGCTAAAAAAAAAAATAATATGAGCCAGTGCCATCATAACCATGTCGAACTTACATTAATTAAAACCCGCAACAAAAAATCACTTCGTGAAGAAGTAAACAAACGCCATTTTGCGAGTGACGTCACTCAGCGCATGCGCACTGCACTGTAAACAAGCGCACATGCTTCACTTTCCAGCTCAAACTTCTCTCGCGACTTTCGAATGAAAATAAATAAAATTGTTCACATACTGATTGGTGATGCACAAAATATTGCGTATTAATTAATACGTATTCCTTTGTGAAGACTCGGTATAAATTACGTGAGCAACTGCAAAGGAAGATAGGCCGCCCATGTTGAACTGCTTAGCGCGGGAAAATTGTACGCGCATGCGTGTATGTTTACTTCGCACTACGCAGGGGCAGTGCACTGGTTTATTTATAACACGTGGAGAGCAGGTCATGTGTCACAACAATCGGAAAGCGGAGAGAAACCTGTAATGTCAATTTTTTTTTTTTTTTTTTGCAGATCCAGTTTAAGTAGGTTTATGGTACTGGTTTTGAACAAAATTTAGTACCAGCGTCTACCTCCAACTGGTATGGCTCTGCAGACCCTGGTGCCTTCATAAATATAATTACAAGCGTGGAATTCTAGAAATCGTGATTCGCGAACTGGAGTTTAATGCGTTTACCGTACAGCGAGACCCATAGGACTCAGGGTCTCGCTGTAGTATGTCAGCTATATACTAGTATATATCTTTTCACCTGCATGCATGCTGTTTTAAACTCACTTAGGAACACATTTACATATTTTAAAGCTCGAGCAACATAAAATATTTTCATTGTTATTACTGCTATTAAATTATGGTAATGAATTAATGATTATTTATTTATTTATTATTAATATACTTAATAAAATAATAATATTCTTATTATTATCATTATCGATATTAGTTGTAGTATTAGTCGTATTTATGACCGGCGTCAGTGGCAATCAACCCACACATGTGCATTTTACTCTTAGTAGGATGCTAAGTCAGTTTGATTCAGTTGCGCACCAGACTTATGTACATCTCTTTTCTCCAGAGGCAGTTGCCAGCACTACTGAAATGCAGGGTTCCCGCAGCCAGCTGTTCACACCTGAAGGGATGGCCAACATGAAAATGGACATGGCTGCCTATCCATATTGTAAGTTAGCTAGTTATTCCTACTGATTTTTTTTTTGATTTTTTTTTTTTTTTTTTCAACCTAAGTCTGCAACCAGGTGAACAGAACATAATGCTCCTCCGACTGATTGCTGCTGGAATCAAGGTGTCTGACATGACATGCAGTTCGAAGCTAAAGCGCTAGAAGAAGAGAGAGCATCCACGAACTATCTACATGCATGAGGGGCAGCTAATTTGCATCTCCGCCTTCAAATTTATTTAACGGTATGTGCTGAGTTGGCCCTACCAGTGACGAGGATAAGGGTCCGCCTCCACCCCCACCCCCTAAGCCATCTGTGAAAAGGACGAATTGAGCTTCTAGAAATTCTTATACTAATAGTGAAATTTAATTAAGGGATAAGTCACGGGAAGAAGGTGATTATGCTAGGATTGATAACGTTCGAGTGGATGTGGAGTCAAATAACCGACGAGACGAAGTAATTAAACGCTTGAATGCATAACAAAGCATACTTTCAATCAACTCCAAACTTGTAAAGAGAAAATCAAAGTTTCACGAGTAAAGTCGTGGAGTGAATGTAAACAGTGGGGTCAGCAATCATTAGAAGAGATAAGCTTTAGAGATAGAATTAGAACTAAGGATCAAGCAAATATATAATTGCACAACTTCTTTATTCGGGATTTTGACTGCTCAGGGGCTCAGGGCTTTATCAGGGGAGTACCGCTCACTTTTGTAAATTTCCTTCGCATTGGCTCATTGGCTTAAAAAAGGCAGGACATCGTAGCACGTAACAAAACCTGACCAATCACACATCGAGCTGTTCTTGATTGGTCAACTACCTGAAGGGGCGTTAATTGGTTAATCCTACTAGCCGGTATAAAGATAAAATATATTACTACAATGGAGTGGGTATATATTCGGCTCCGTATTCGGCTTCGACGAATATATACTGCTCGAAGCTTTGGCTTCGGATATTCCGACAAATTCAATATTCATTCATCAATAGCTATATGTCATGGTGCCTCATCTTGACTCTGCAATTGGCTGTTGGAACTTGGGGCTGTCCTGTGGCCTCAACCCGACTATCAGTTTACCAGTAAAGCCCGTTATGTGCCGTGAATGGTAAGTGTTCTATATTGACGAATTCCACAAAGTTCTCATGTCAATATGTTCGAGGTTTCACCCGCCGATCCTCGGGTGAATCAAACACAGTATACGTGGTTATTTAATTAAGGAGCAGCGTCCGATTATGAACTTTACATATAAATATAATATAATTCCTGTTTCATGGCACTTTTTATCCGTCGCTGTTCCGGTTGCTGTGGTCGTAAATGGCACGATTGTTTTTTCTGTGATGGTCCTGCTCAACAATTGTTTAATTTGGGTTTTCTGTAAATTAAAATAAATGCTTGACCCGCAAAAAAAGTAAAGACCGGTAGGTTCTTGCTTGTTTGAGGCACTAAACAACACTCGAATCAACTAGCGTCTGAGTTGATATTGACATTAAAGGTGTAACAACAAGCATGTATAGTAAGGTTTCTTTATTCCATTGCAATGAAATAACGATTAGTTAGAGTGCATGCATTTGATATGACATCATCACTGGCTGAAGTTGGTATAACACTCACGGTGCGCAAATACCAATGATGTGGAGATTTTAGTGCACTCGGGAGAGAGTTAAGCAAACGTGAGAGGGCCACATTCGTCATTATCCTTGCTGGAAGATTCCCAGAAGATGACGTAGATACATTGCTGTCACAGACGCCTCGAGTTGCGTAACAATAAACAACAAGCCAGAGAGCACTATGTAAGAAAATAAAAATGCTGTCGTCATGGGAAACCAATTATCACTTTAACTCTGAGGTATCAAGCGGTGTTTGTCAATGTTTTGTCTTCACATTTGATTATTGTACAAAAGCTATTTCATTCTCACGATTGCACATAAGGTTCTCTTCCTGCTGAGTGGTTAATCCATGCGACACTCACCCAAGCACTGCAACGCAAGACGACACCGAACAAGACATATCGGATGCGTATGATCTGAAGACCGACATTTAAAGCCGTGCTTTGATTGGCTCTATATGCGAGTCACGTGCTCATATCGTGACCATTTATCAATTTCTTCCATCGTTAATCCAGGCACTTTCGGAATGTCGAACGCGAATTCAAATAAATCGAACATGATGACGTCAGCAATCACTCACATTCGGCTCAATGTCTGCATTATGTCATTAGAAAATGAATGACACATTCGACATGGAACGGATGATTGCCTTTGCCGTTGAGATGAACAGATCTCCCGTGAGCCATTAGCCACCAACAAGGAAACTGCAAAAGAATAATGCTCCCGTGTCGATAATGGTACATTGTGCAGCCACGCCATTAAATGCTCAATTAAATATTATACAATGTTACATGAGAGATACGAAAAGAGAGTGCACAGCTGTGCATGGCAGTATTCAGGATGGAATGATGAAATGGCTGCCTTGTGAAAGCACCGACTGCAATCGTTCAGTCTGCCCTGGCATCTGCTCTGTCCTTGCAGCCGCATGACTGACTGCCCTTTGGATTTGAATGCAGACTGAAGGACAATGGAGTGCAAATAATATCAATTTAATGGATCTTCGTTGAGAGTGATGTCTGCGATACCTGTCTCAACAGCATACACCTCATGGCAGCGTGGCAGACACAGCTTGCATGCAAAGGTCTTTACGTCGGCGTAACCAGCTAATTGACGCTAATGGAGATATAACCTGTCGTGACAGCGATTGACTTGTGAGACTTGCATACCCTTCGACGTTGTCATGTGTGGATGCCCCACGGGGAGCACGCTTACATCCTTGTGCGTCTTGGCTGCATGTCTTTTAGGCGTCCATGGAAACCATTGTCTTGATAGATAGTCCATGTGATGTAATACACGCAGTCAGTTTATGCACATTACTATGATAAACACTCGATTAACAACATAAGATTTCTAAGCCACGTATATACGTGGAGATCTAACATGGGGGTTATCATACAGCTTATGCTCTCCAGAGTGCACGGGTCAAGGGTCACAGAGCTCAAATCGACCCTTTGAGCTCTCGTTTTTATTTATTTAAAGGTGAAGGTGTCAAATTGAAGAGGTTGATACCCCCCCCTCTCCCTCGTGGTCTTCGGAAAGACAGCTTCAGTCCCCAACCGAGAACTTTAGAATCAAAGTCAGTAACTATTAGCCAACAATGCAAATGGGGTCAGCGTCGGACAACAGAGGGATCTGAATCCCTGCAGCTGAGTTGCCCGTTCATACAGCTTCCCTTGAAACGGTTTCTGCTCAGAAATGCTCGTGTTCATGTTCATGCCCAGTTCCATTTTCAAATCGAGATATAACGGTAATCACACATGGATATCGTGTGCAGGCTCATTAAAATAATGACCGCCAGGACTATTCCGTCGCTAAATAATCTGATCTGTCACTCATGAACAACGCCACATTAAACACTACTATCAAATATACTATATTAGGGGAAAATCTTTACTATAATCAGTGAACTGAGATCATTCGCCAACTGAGGCTGATCGAATGTTTCAAAACAAAAGCGATCAAGGTGCAATTGACCTAATTCCCCTCTTGGTTGTTGAGCCCCTTTCATCTTATATCCTGGTCAACAACATGTTTTAGGGTCAGAGGAGGGCTTTAATCCCCGGGTGTACTTCCGCATTTTTCAAGGTCAATTGACGAGTTGACCATTAAGAACTAACGAGATGAGTCAGAAACGAGTTTGTTGACACACCAATAATGACCAACATCAGTCTCTGTAATGATCGACTTACGATCCGGGGTAGGAAGCAAACCCGCCCCTGGATGCCAAGAACGAGCGCATGGGGTCATCAGTCATTCGGAAAGCGGATATCGTTAACCTCTTTCATCTTTCTTTTCAATCAGCCGGACTTCTATGAACTGAGTTCCTGGAATCGGAAATGCTTTTATTTGAATCTGCATTCGTGCTAAAGGTTCAAACCGAAAAATGGGAGAAATAGGATCGAGGAAGTAGAATCAATAAAAGAATAATATATATTGTGGAATTAGAACAACAGCAAAGAAAAATGGCTTATTACGCTGATGACACACTGATAGCCAATCATAAATTGCACAACCGCAGTACGCATAAATTACACAATAATAATAATAATAATAATAATAATAATAATAATAATAATAATAATAATAATAATAATAATAATAATAATAATAATAATAATAATTTTATAGCGCCTCAGCTATTACCGGGAGGGCTGTAGAATCTCAGAGCGAGGAGAGTGCGCAAAGACGTATGTTCATCTTGGGTAATCGAATTTTATTCGTCAGAAGAGATGTATCTCTTTTTTGTTGCCCAACCCTCACCTCTGCTCGACTTCCTCTCGATGCTAATAAAGGTGCTGAAGCAGTCTCCTAAAGACAATTTGCTCACTTCGCATCCGACACAATGGGGTCTTAGCCTCAAACAATGAACAGAAGATAAACTCGAAATTTTATTATACTGCCAGGAATGGGCCCTATTGCCCCTATATCAACCTTTGCAAAGGACTTCCGGTTTGACTTATGGGGCTGTACGTCCAACTATAAACGAGAACAGAAAAGGCAAGAAACCTGGCCAAAATTGAGTGCAGTATCGACTATATGCATGGGCCCCCTTATTGGACGCTAGTCAAATCGTACTTATATCTGTGGTCGAACTAAAAGGAAAAATTTTTTTTTTAAAACACACACACTTTCTATCTATTAATGTCGCAATAAGAGCTTGAGAATATGAAAGCAAAAATAGTCAACTGAGGTTCAGAGCGATTTTAGAGCATACGTGTCCTTGATATAGTTGACTTATCAGGACCGGAATTTGTTTCCAGTGTGTTCCTCTTTCACTTCGAAAACCTAATTAAAATGACCGAATTCTCTTTTGTGAGTTAAAAAAAAAAAACATCGTGTGTCTGTGTCAAAGCATGACGGTGTATGATACATTTCTTCACGATTTGAAGCCGATGCTTACTGCTTGTCATTTCATCAGCATGCTTTGACACCAGCATACAATGCTTGCAGGTAACCCACACATAATCCACACCTACCCTTCTCAAACAAAGTCGGCCATGAATGTGGAGAAATTTGATCCTTCTGTCTCACGTTGAACGTTTGTCAGCTGGTTCCCCTCGCATGAACAAGTGAATCGTGGATTTACTTCATAACTTTCAAGAATCGCTAATTGGCTCCGCCGGCAGGTATACACAGAGGAGGCAAACCATCAACATCCTGAGGCATGTAATAGTTCAAATAATTACATCCTTATATTGGATATTGGCTGATATTGGAATGTTTGGGCTTCTTGTCAGCACGTACAGAACATAATAATATTTCTTGAAATTAGTATCCATTAGTATTGACCTTATTTTCATGCCTCAATGTATCTACTGTCCAATCTGGAATCACCATCTACACTCATGTATCCATCAAGAAATAACATTTTCCGACATATAACATTTTTTTTTTACTTCCCCTGGTTATTGGACCCATCACACCAACACAAACTCAACTCACCGGGGAGCATACAATCGAGCGCGGCCACGAAGGCGTAGCCTGCTTAATCAAGAACAAATACCCATGCATCCCTGTCCAACCAGGTACCTCAATTCGACACTATGCAATGTGTCATGCTGTGGTGAACATGAGGGTTTTCGGGCCGCGAAATTCGACCCTGGCAAGTTACCCAACCAGGTATCGAACCCACGACCCTCTGCGCGCTACCACTGCGCCATCACGGCCTCAAATATTATCAATAAATAATTCCATAAATCCCATGCTTAACCTTGAGGAAAGAATATTTTTTTTGCCAATATTTCTTTGCCATGTAATATAATGTATCGTACTTGTTGCTTTTACTGTGTTTTATGTTGTTATTTTTTCATCAAATTATTGTACATGTGTTGTGCGAAATAATTATTATATTATTATATTATATATTATTATTAATTAACATGATTATCAGCTAAAACACAGACTGAGAGATAACTTAGAAACCATAGACACAACGAGTAACTTTATGTGACTCTGATAACGTCATTGAGCCCTCACTTAAAGGACACGTTGGGGTTTAAATATCGGATCCTACAACCTTCAACGATCACGGTGTAATAAATTCGAGCTAACTTTACAATGTAAAGCGCCAGTGTGAGAAGGTGTTTCATACTATCCGTGCGTGGATAATCATGAGGATCACATATAGGAGATTACGGTTTTAACCCCAACCCCCTCTCGCTCCTCACTTGGAGGTGTTCACACGGCTAAGTTACCCTCCCACGCTTCGCCACGTGGAGGGAGGCACGTGGATCAGCGTCGCCTTGATTTTTTTCAAGTCTTGCTGCTGCTGCTTCTTCTTCTTCTTCTTCTTCTTCTTCTTCTTCTTCTTCTTCTTCTTCTTCTTCTTCTTCTTCTTCTTCTTCTTCTTCGAGGATTATGTATGCATGACGTCATCTGGAAACCTGGATCACCCCATAAAATAATTTTAACTGTCAGACTCTGGTGGTTGGGCTTTGGTTTAAATTTAAGAGGGTTTATCCGAGAATTAATACCAGTCTCATTCCTCCCGTCCTTAAATTAGACCACATGGCAAACATATCTTCTACGAATCGTTGCGAAGGGAAATATATCCAGCATCATTGTGTCCTACTAATTAGATCCTTAGCTTGGGTGTCCATTATACCGTGTCTCTCTCAGTAAAGAATAGTTTGATTGAAAAGAGCTCTGATCTGCTTGAAATAGAGGATATCCAAAAAAGACCAAATGGATCTAGACTACACAATTAGTATTAATTAACGGACGATGTTGAACGTTTGGATGAGGAATGGCTGGTTATAAGTGACTTATAATTATTAAGGATTGGCGAAGCTTCGGCTTCGGACTTCGGACTTCTAAATTTTCCTTCTTTTCCTCAACTCTTAGTAATAAACGTTTGAATGCATAACAATTGGGAATCAACAAACGATTCTTTAACTAGACTCCGACATTGTCCAAACTTCAAATGAGAAGAACAAACTTTCACGATTGAAGCTGTAGAATAAATATGTATGTTTAAACCCTTTAACAATGTTTGTAGGGATGCCTGCTTGACAGAATTAGAAGGGATGACCATGCAAACATCATTGGTCTAATTGAGCACAACTTCTTTATTCGTTGTTTGCAAAGGGGATAAGGGCTTCAACTGTGAAATATTGGAATATCACCAGGTCCACCACTCGCTATTGAGTCTTTTTAAAGACCACAACCCGCAATGGCCAGCCATAAAATGCGTCATGGCAAATAAGGACATGGTGGAGAGGGATGTCGTCAGAGAAGAACACCCACAGGTCGAACTGCTCATCTGCCTTTTCCACACCCTCAAAGTCCTCCGGAGCCAGTTCACCTTTGCCAAGCACAAAATTGCGGAGGACAAGCGCCAGGCCCTGCTAAAACATGTTCAAGCAGTGGCATATTCATCTAGTGAAGCCAAATACCAGCAGCGCTACACTGAACTCAAACAATGTTCGGGTGCAGAATCCAGTGCCATTACTTACTTTAACACGTACTGGAACCCAATTTGCTCCCAATGGGTGAGAGGCCTCTTGACTCAGCATGGAAACATGATGAATTTTAACTAACATATACTGCTTCGGCGGTCCAGCCCTCAACATCACATTTATGTAAATATAAGTTTTATATGTAAATAAATATCTTTTAAAACTTTAAAACTTTTAAACAACCGGGTGGAGAGCATCAACAAGAAAATCAAGAGTGTCATCACGAATTTCAGCACCATGCCTGTCTTCTTTAAAGACATGATGAACATCATAACCAACCAGCCTTCAAATAGAGCGTGATGTGAGAACAGTCAAGCTCTACCGCAAAGTGCCGATTACATCGCCCTACCCTCAACAACTGGAGGAGTTCTCTGCCTTACTCACACCCTTTGCAATGGATTACGTTCAAGCTGAGTTCAATAATGCCACCAAACTGACAATTATTGTTCAGGAAGAGGACGCTGAACATCAATTTGAAGCTCCATTCAGTGTTGCAGAGAGCGTTGCAGCTTCAACTTCTTCAAAGCCATGAGTCTCCCATGCCGCCATCTGCTGGCATTCCGAAGTGACCTCGGCTTGCCCTTCGTTGAGAACTTGTGTGCCCCCCGGTGGACAAAGAAATACTATGCGCGGAGCAACCGCGTCTTCAGGGATCACCCACCGACAGCAGTAACCGGCGCATTGCATAGACAAGAAAGAATTAGACAAATTCCGCGAAGCTTCGGAGCTTGCAAATTACATTGCTTCTGTTGTGTGCCAGCTGTCGATGAGGGAGTACCCTGAGGCGTGAGACAGTTGGAGGAGATACGGCTGCTCATGGTCTGGAGCGTGCCATTTGCTGTTAAACCTATCTCAGAAGGTAAGGTTGAATAGCTCGCGACTTTGTTTACATAATTATAGATTTTATTGACAGATCTGTCTCCTAATGAGAATGATGTACCCTCTTCCCCGACCGCAGTTTCATCATATTCTCCTCCCCCATTGACTCAGCCATTGATCCCAATCTCAGAAGGTAAGGTTGTTTGCCCGCCGATTTTTTCTCCAAGCATACCCTTCTTCTGATGAAAATGAGCGTTTCACCCCAATCACAGCATCCTTCGAAGTAGTTGCAGAGGTTCACAACACACACTCTGGTGAGAAATTCGTCTATTTGTTTATGTTTTTTAACACGGTTATCGAATGCTAATCTCCACAGTGCCAGCCTCCTTAGATGCGTCGAATGTGAGCCTTTCGGGTGTGAATCTGCCCCATGCCATCAAGAGAAGAGGCCGTCCCGCTAGTTCAGATCTGACTGTCATTGGCCTACCCTCAAAGCGCGACGCATTAAGAAGCACCCCTCTAATGCCACAAGTATGTGTTTGAAACTCAAGAAGTCCAATAATTGTCCGTTATTGTCTCCTTCTTCTTTTAGCGGAAAATTTGGTTTATCATTTTAATCTATACAGTGTATAGAACCCTAAATTTCATTTGCTCGAATTGAGTAATTTTCATTTCAGCCAACTCTTTGCAGCCATCTCTGCCTTGCTTCCCCCCAAGACTTGTCTTTGGAAAATGTTGACCCCTGTAAGAGAATGTGTTTCTACAAGCTTTGGTTATATTTCTTGAGCCTTTGCAGCTTTGACTGTGTCATCTGATGTGATTGAGTCAAACTCAAATGGTAACAGATTCTTTAGCTCCCACTTAAGGTTTGAATTCCTTCCTTTTTGCAGTCTCTGATTCATTGGCTATCAAGCGGCGTTCACTCTCCCTGCAAGATGCCAATTTCGCTGTTACATCAGAACCCGTTGAGCCATCTGATGTGATTGAGGTTCTAGCTGATTGCACCACGAATTGTAACAGATTCTTTAGCTGGTAATTGTTGGTTCTACCATGTCATAAAATTTATGAAAGGGTTTAGTGTGATTCTTGAACTTATCATTTATGACATACGTAAATGATAAGTTCAAGAAGCACATTAAACCCCTTTTTTTACCCCATGAGTTGATTTCATACCCAATTTTAGGTATTTTTTGCATCGCGGATTTTAGCGAATTTTGGATATGTTATGCAGCTTTCAATTCTGCATCGGGTATACTAAATATAAATTATGTTGCAATTTTGTCTTGCCCCCCCCCCTTCGTTTTGAAGCTTCGTTGACTCGACTACTGCACCCTTGATCGTTTTCTCGGCACCCTCCATTATCCCTCAACACCCTCCATTCCTCCGTGTACACCCTTGGTCCTCTACAACCTCCAGTTTTCCCTCTACGTCCTACCTGCCTTCTTTTACATCCTTCATCTCTCTCCATCTATCCTTTTTCGATTTCCGACCGATGTTTTCCTCGCCCTTGTTAACCTGATCCTCTCTTTGTAAACGTCGCGCGCAATGCGATCGTTTGCTTCGCTCAAAGCCTGATTCTTCGATGGCACACGTCCTTCGGCATCACAAGACCATTCATAATGTCATCTTTTGAATTCCTTACAAAACTAGCGACGTTTTGTTGCATGATCACGTGACATCGTTCCGGTAAAAACCAGGTCACACCCATTATGATAAATATGCGTGCAGTGAAAGGAATGGAAAATAAGAGAAGATGGAGTGAATGTATGTCACCCACGGCGTAATGGAAGTCCATGTCGACGGTTAAGCATGCACTTTGAGACATACACGTGACTTGGTTTACACATTCCCCTCGGAGATAATTATAAATGTGTTTACTTAGGCGCTAAAGAAGCGCGGTTGTGGCTATGCCAACACCACATTCGGAATATTCATTTCATAGACACTGTATCCTGTAACTATTATATATAGGTTAAACCATTTGTGCACATGCTATTAAAATTCACAAGAAAATATATGCATTAAACATGGTTGAATTTGAAGAACACTTGACAGGAGATCAAAATCGAAATTTCAAAATTCATGGTTAGATGCTCGAAGCCAGTCTATTTATGGGATCTGGGCATCTCCGCTCTCCCACCAGCCGATATCGTTCTCTGCAAATACCGGTTAGCCGCATTCCTCCACTGTGGCACATGCAATCAATGTGGCTCTCTTGAACCAGTCCTAGGCATGAGCTTGCCGGATTCGTCGGTTCTGTATATAAGTTTGTTGTCACTCTTATGCATTCAATCTACGTAAGGTAGGCCTGGTTTGTTCTGCTCGCTGAAGCATTGGTTGTGTGAGTGACGCACTGTATCCGATTTGTCTGTTCGCCCTTGGATCAACGTACTCCACGCTTCAGGAGGCATGTGGATATTATTATTCAGATAGTCGTCAGCCATTCCCGAGTTCAGATTTTTGGAGGTCTAACTGCTTTCGAGTGAAGTACTCGTTGGAGAATCATTTCGATAAATTTCACCGGCTATCAATCCATCTTATCACGGGAGGAGTATGCGAGTAATGATTACGGGACTCTTGGAATGACTGCGCGAGATTTTTTTTTTTTTTTTTTTTTTTTTTTTTATCCTGAACGGTATGGAAAATAACGAAAGTAGATTTGAACGCTATCCTAGTGATCCCAAATGAAGATCGGTATCATTATCTAGCCATTCACAAATCGACGAGTTCCTTTACACCTAAATAAAGATTTAGAGGCCAGCTCCTACACCCTGGTATAGAAGCTGGTCTCCCAATCCACACATGACCAGATACCTAAGTTGTCAGAAATGCAATCCAATGAAGTTATAATATTAATACTTCTATTGTGCGTATTACTTTTATTCGGTGCGACGTCAGATTCTCAGATTTCCGGTGTCCGGCTAATTATTCATTTTGTTACAAGAATACCTTCTGGTTATTCAGGAGACAATGCTATTAGCATTTCAGAGAAGGGCTAAGGATTGAATGAGAATGTTAAAACGTGCCAGGAAAACATATTTCGTCCATACAATGAGCTCCCAAGGCTATACGAGGCAAACATGTGTAGTACCACACGGATAGCTAGAATACCAGATACTGAATGGTTGAATTGTTCATTTCAATATTTTCATAGATAACGAGAGATGCCGTAGATATGAGCAAGACTCTGTACAATAATAATAGATACCAAATAACACAACATCTTCACTTCTTAACATAATGCGCTGATACCTCGGGCCCACACATTGATGAACATTTTGTTAACAGTGCATAATCATAATAAATCCGGAAAATTAACGTCGCATACTTAATAAAAATGCTGCACTTTATTTGTATAATGCCTCTAACTTTGATACAATTCTCTAAAAAGATTTAACAACAGTAAAATATTAAATTTTTCGACTTACGGATATCACAAAGTAAAGTTTTCCAGATAATGATATTATTGGACATCATTAGTGAGACTCTTCAGCGCGTTTCCAATGATGCTCTGCATATCTACTGCCCCATTTCCTTCTTTCAATGCTACATGCATTCCCACCTTCATTGAACAGGGTGCGGAAATGCAAATGACAGCCAACAATCTTTCTGATATTCACCAGGTGACAACAACAAAACCATCTCTAACATCCATAAATGAGATTCCCCGCCTCGCCTTAACCTTGGAAAGAAATGAGAAACCATGAGGTTTAAATAATAGTAAGCACTTTATTCATTGTTGGCATAAAAAAACATCAACACTGGGCTTCAACAAAGGAGGGAGTAGGCAATAATAAATGCAATATTAAATGCAATGACTGTTTTTGTTTGAACGTTGAGGTTATTAAGACACTCGACAGCTGTCCTTTCTACGCGAGTTCTTTGAGCTAGAGGCAGGTAGCGATTGCCTTCTTTTGCGAATGACCGCTGGGCTGGTCAGGAGCTGGACCTTTGCTTGGCTTAGAAGCTCTTTGAAAATGCCGTTGATGTTGATGTTTTCTTTGGCTGAGGCCTCGACGTAGCCATGGTTCCAATCGATGTTCACTAAGCTCTCAACGGCGACTTTCGGCATTTCTCTATCTTTCTTGTGCGTCGATTCATTGCTACAGAGATCGAGTTTATTCCCCACGATTACAATTGGTGGATTCATCGGATCCAGATGATCATCTGTCGGATCTAAAGAGTCACAATTTGTCCTTTTGATCTCCAGGATTTGCTGGCGAAGGTTCTTGACCTCCTCGAATGATTCGTCGTCACCTAGACTGTACACCAGCAGGAAGGCGTTCCCTGTTGTGATGGATAGTTTGCGCATTGCGGGGAAGGCGTACGATCCTGTTGTGTCCAGGATGTCCAGCGTGATGGTGGCGCCGTTGACGGAATACTCGCCGCGGTGCAACTCTTCGATTGTCGCTTTGTAATCGTTGAGGAAGTTTTCGTATAGGAATCGGTTGATGATGCAGGTTTTGCCAACGCCCGCTGCTCCCATGACAACCACTCTGTAGCAATCGGTTTTGGGTTTGCTCAGGACGGACTGGATTGCGCCGGATTCGTTAATGGCATCGGAACTGGATTTGGTTCGACGTCGGATGTCGACTTCGGCCATTTCTGGAGGAAGAAATCGAGGAGACAGTCAATAAAAGGATGTGTAATCACAAGCACTTTTGAAATCGAAATAATAAACTCAGTTCTGCACCTCAGCAATGAATATTCCCATGATAGTATAATCCTATCATTCGCCAGTCGGTTTAATAATTATTCGCATGGAAACTTTAAAACGTTGCTACGACACTCACCGGAGAGGAAGTTGAGAATTCTGACAAGCAAGGAGCCGAGTGAAGACTTGTTGAGCGAGTGAGTGAAGGTGCTGTGCTCGACGAATGCTTGGCAATGCAACCTGCAGCCGCTTTTATGCTGGCATTCGTCTCATCCAGGGGTCTCGCTGAGACGCATGCGCAGAGGATCGAATGGCAGACCGAGTGAAACTCCGCTGGCCCCGTAAGCTTAAGACATCTTTTGAGTGCAACAGGGCCTCTTGGCGCCCGATTGTGTGATCAGTCATCCGGCTGCTTTGCTTTGGGATAACACGAATAGAGGGTTGGTTGCCTCGCGTCGTCTGAGGTTATCAGTTGTGATAGATAGAACAATAATGGAAGCAGAAACCAAATGTATCAAATGATGCAGTATAATCACCAATTATTGCTGCTGAGTGTGCATTTCACTAACGGGCGCATTGTTTCCCTGTGTGGAATCTCCATTAGCGCATGCGCAAGGCATCCTGTTATTGTAAATGTCACATAGTTTTACAGACAAAACGTTGGCACTTCAGGAGAGGCATTAGATGCACCAGTTTGGGTTTTAGGTCACGCACTTGTTGCCGCGAATATCACTATAGTGTCGCTAATTGCAATCTTCGGGGGACAATGTGCCTTAAAGAGGAAAACGTGCCTGCGACCTTAAAAGACATTTTTAAAATGTGGCAGTAATGTTTGAGGTATCAATTATAAGTGAGATATTTTTAGGTTTCGGCAAATTTAGCTTATTAATTTATGAAATGGGTTATCCAAGGATACAGTCATTAGAGACGTACATTAAGGTGTGGTTCCATGAACGAGCAGATGGAACATGGCAGAGATTACGTCATAACGGAATGATGCATATCTCAATTGTGCCCCAAGTGGCCCCTGCATGTACGTCCCGGCGTAAATATTATGGTAATTCAAACTATTCAATTGGGATAACTTTCCAGAATAGAAGACGAAATATGCAAAAGCTAATTACATTACAACACTAGAATTGGTTGTGTCAATCGTCGCTTAGCTTTTGGTGGCTGGCAGACTTGCCTGCAAAAGGGTATAACAAGTTCCAAGTGTAAATTTTGATCATTGTTAATTTTTATTGCACCCTGACGTCACTTTTTTGGGGCCCAGTTGCAGTACGCATTGCATAGACCTGATACATGGACGGAATTTTCATTAAATGTATTTCAGTTGCGATATATCTAGGATATTTGGATATTTTTTTCTTCGCCCAACGGTGTAGCGTGTTAGCACATGAATGATTTAGTGCTGCCAACAATGCTGAAAAGCGAATGGTGTTTGTGCAAATATCGTGCGGTGACAATGTATGCAGTGACTGCCGTTAGCCGAAAAGTTGCACAGAAGGTACATGTAATCCAAGCGCGTTCCCTCTCTGTTTTCCACGTAGAATGACCTACGCGTGCAATGGTCAATCTAGCACCCCAACGCACCCTGACCATTCTGCACCCTATTCAGAAGGGGTGTTAATTATCTATTAACTTACCCCAGTTGGACAGACACTGCTTCGCCCTTTCATTCCCATCGTATCGACTGACAGTGCTGACGTCACGCAGTCTAATGTACAATGTCGACAGCAAAATCGCATGACGAAGGACTAGTGCCTGGAAGGCGATGACGTCAGCTGTGCTCTTGGGATTCAATTCCATATCATGATTGTGGTGCTTACTTATGAAAGTATGCCATGGTCATCCACTGTGATATTCCCGGGGGTAATAAACCTGCTGATTGCCCCTTATACAAGGTGCATGGCATCCATTGTAGACAAGAAATTATGTGTATCATTTAACTTATTTAAACTTGTTTGTTTATTGCACACATATTTATATTTAAGTCACCGGGGTACTTGCAGCAGCGCTTCTACTCTGTTAACATAAATTTTTACCCTGTCATTCCAAAGTAATATGATTTGGAACTTTATTCATGTTAAATTAATTAAATTAATTAATGATTTAGTTTCGTAGCAAAATACACAAGTGTGATTTTAGAGACGGTCAAAAAAATATAATGGCATATAATGATAAATTTGACCAACATTAAAGACCACCTTACACGTGTGGCAATCGGTAGTGCACACACTGCCATCGAGATTAGCCAAAACTTGACAATGAATGCAATATATATATATAGCTCATATACATATACAATATATATATACAATATAGCTCATGGCCATAGATATTTTAGAAATTTAGAACTCAAGATGATCATTGACATTTAAACCAGAAATATTCCCATCACAAGCTTGTCAACCAATCACTCTTTTGGAATTGACCAATCAAATGATTCGTATTATATTCGTCACCTGAGATCCTCATTTTTTTTTTCTCCGCAGTCGATCATTGTTTCAGTGTTCATCAAAGGATTTTAATGCTATATATATAGCATCGGGCTAGATACGATAAATGTCCACAAAATGTCCACAAAATAATTTTAAATAAATCGACTTTTAACTTTAGAATATTACAACATTCCCTTCAATGTTCACTATTCCACTTGGCATTTATCCTTACATCCTACAGTAGCACCCGTGGTGCTCTGTCACTGATGATTTCTAAGAATTTTGGAGCTCAATAGTTATTCTCATTGAGTCTACAAAATTTCAAAATTCCGCGATATAGATAAAATATTTCGATCTCCACTTCGTACAAATAAGCATTCATGGCGGGAAAAAAATTATTGTTAATACCATCACGAGTGATTGCGGACCCAACCCGCCTGCTCATAGCTTCAGCGACCGCAATGACGTCGTCGTGCCTAATCAGACCTTTTTCATGAACGAACTCTGTGTGGTAAATGATTAGTTCACGCGACTTCCAACTAAAGTTCCACAAAACTCCGCTGACTGATTCCATCGCGTGGCCCCAATTGTCACTTCTTTCTTCAGCATTATGAGTGAATTAGGTCGACAAAAAGGAGTACCCTGCGTGATGTCTCTTTACGCAGATTACTCTCATCTCATTAATTAATCAGAAAATTCGTTCGCAAAATCAACGAAATCAAAGGAAAGAGCGACACGGGCCCATGCAGTTCTCGCATAACTGAAATCTATAATGAACCTCTATAAGTCCTTCAATCAATTTCTAATCCTGAATTACGGTTTGGAAATGCACATATGTACAGGGGCTCCATTAGCCTAACTTAATTTTAGGCTACAGGTTTACCTTACAATTTTCACACACAAAAATCGGCCAAAAATAACAGCATCCATACGGCTTCTGGTTAGTAGTTGCAGGAGCCAAAACAACCGATTCAGTTTTTAGATTTACTGGTGAACTATATTGATATCAATACTTTATGAAATGCTGGCCGCCTTAAACGTCGCGAAATGTACACATCCGCGACGTTAGGATTCAAATTTCGCGCCTTTCGTAGAATCAGGCCAGCGTGGCGTAAATTGAAGCTGAAATATTTATAGAGGAGTCAACTATTGACGTCAGATGTGATTAATATGAATGTTTCGTGATGTAATCATGTACAAATTAGAAGGCTTAAAATAATAAAAAAAAGTGGTTGCACAAGGATAGGCGATCTATATATGGTAACCATCGGCCTAATGCGGCATTTGATAGACAAACGACTCCATCGCACACGACCATCTTTCGTGTCTCCTGAAACCTCAAAACCAGCCGTCGCATCATCACATACTCCCCTCTTAGAACCCCATCCGCTCTTCTTTTTCACTAACTAAACATCATGCCTACATTCTTTACTTATATCATTGACATCTTCATGCATAAAATTTACAGTTATCTAAACATCCTAAACTCATAACATGACATCCTAAACTCATAACATTACTCTCCTCCTG
This sequence comes from Capitella teleta, assembly GCA_000328365.1. NCBI lineage: Eukaryota > Metazoa > Annelida > Polychaeta > Capitellidae > Capitella > Capitella teleta. The sequence goes on along the minus strand of KB305197.1, from coordinate 48,367 downwards.
CTCATCCGCATCCAGACAGCCTCATTCGGCGTCCTTTCTTCTCCCATCCATCCTCCCTGCTCTGTCTTTCAATGTGAAATATGAAATTACGCCACCATCTCTTAATCACTTTTACTGCGCACTACCAAAGAACGCTGCAGGCAATTGCTTTGAATTCATGTTAAAATTGTCTTGTTTTCCTTCATCTTCCTTTCTTTCTATCTTTTTTTACTATTGGCAAACATTCACGTCAATGAACATAATCATAGCAATTTATTGAAGTTTGATCTATTGAATGAAAAATATAATTATGCCATTGGCGTCCTCCCCTATCATTGTGTATCTACAATGTTTATTCCTACAAAAAAGTCCTCCCTTGCTGCCTTCCGAATTACGACACGACCAACAATGATATGAATGTGTTCTCCCTAAAACAGAGGGTGGCTTGTCACCATTAATTGACATTGCGCTGTTCGTTGCAACCAAAGATATGAAAAGAAAGCCCGCATCTGACGTCACAAGGGGGGCACCGAATAGCTCAATCGGTTTAACAGATTGACTACAATCCTTTGCCGACCATGGGGGTCGAGGTCCCGGGTTCGAGACTCGATCAGGCCACGGGCGTTATGATTGTGAATTATAATTGTAATCCGTTATAATTGTAATTCTTCGGTGACTCTGCAGTGCTGCCAAACTGCGTAACAAGACCGGGCGCTGTGTACAACTGTCTATGGTGGTATGCAGGATAAAGAACCCTTGGAATTTATCGATAAGAGTAAGAGAAATCCCGGCCCGGGCTTTCTGTTCTGGCGCCCGTATTATCCGATTGGTTTGGGTGGAGCCGTAAAACCCCATCACGCATGCACGCTGACGTCCCAATTCCTTCGGCTGAATCTGCGTCGTAGCTTTCGTGTCTGTTGTTTGGAGAAGAGACCATCGTGACACAATCGAACCAACTGTTGCATTGAGGTGAGCGTAAGTAATACGCAGCAAAATATTGCGTTCATTGTAGTCCTTCTACCCCAGAAGACGTGTACTCAAAGGAACCGACTGTGGCTTGTGAATGGATGACCAGCCATGGGATAATTGAACAATAATTCAGGGACTATATCATAATTAAGTCCATGATATCTTGTATGCCTTATATAATTCATAATGATGTTATTACCTTTTGGATGTTTACATAAAGCACAATATATTCCTATGTGCACTGAGCCTCAAGGTAAAAATGGTTGATGATTGCACAGGTATCGGCGTTGTATACGATTGACAGTCTCACCTCAGCTCATACCATATCAAATAATGCGACGGTCGAGTTTCAGCCACAAAGTGAAAAGAACTGTGAGACGAAGAAGAAGAGGAAAGCTCGCGGGATTACACGAGAGCACAAAGAGAAGGAAATGCACCAATGTTTTCAAACGCGGAAGTCAAATCATCGATGACCTTGAAGCCTTCTGCGGTGAGAAAGGAATTGCTGACAGTGCCGTAGACGGCATTGTGTTTAGTCCATTAGGCAATAATGCTCGCATTATAAATGATTAATTATCCACGAATGATTTTACTGAACTCCAAAAGAAAGCACTTACAGTGTTTCATGCTTGAAAAGAAGGAAGTGGAATATCCTGTATATTTGAAACACAATTTGTTCAAAATCAAATTTGAAGACCATCCCAAAATGTGAACGGGATATGATACACTTGAACCACGCGAGAGAGGAATCGACGAACGGAAACAAATATAACAAGAAGACATTTGAGAAATGAGGAACCTTTGTTGAAATCGACACCAATGTCCTGAACAGGGAGATTCTCAATCTGAGTTCCGTCCAATAGCATGGCGATTTCCATCAGTCTGTCAGTCTGAGTCCAATAGCACTTTAGCCTTCCATCTCCATTACTTGCTCGTGATCACAGCTATAGTGGGTCTTATCTTCTGGGGTTTACTCGTTAGATTTCGTTGAGAAATGAAACCAATAGAATTAAACAAGGACTCACTCCACCGCTTGAGTGACCAGGACAAATGCTGAGTGGCTCATCTCATGCGTGCATTTTGAGAATGGATTGGGTCATGGGGTAAAACACTAGGTTAGCTTTACTGAAACACCTGTTAAAAGTCGACTGACTGATCATTTACAATGAATTATTATTATATGAAATCAAACTTGATTTCATCCCATGGGGGCTGGATGTCCTTGGCGATGAACACGATTTAAAAAAAAAAGACACTATGACAGACAGACAAAACATTTATTGTGGTAAAAAGCAAGAAGAAGAGTAAACAGTGAATATATAACTTAGGAGACTGGCGTAATGGCCTTTCGGCCGTTGGCACGCCAGCCACCTATGATAGACTGACTCCAATTCTACATCAGTTATCGTCGTGTTTGGTGGTAAGCTCCAAGCTCGTAATAACAAAGACACAACCAATCACTTCATATTGGCTTTAATTTACCTTCAACAAATATTCCAAGTAGTGAAACTATCCAAAAAAAAATAAGATACAAAAGAAGTATCATCGGAGGTAGTTCGCACGGTGATATTGAGCCCGAGAGTGAGTGAGTTCATGGAAAATACTAGTCTTATATTAGAATCGTAGATGTACGGCAGCCTGCGTTTCTAATAAACAATGCAGTAAATCGGTGCCTTCAAAGTATTTGCTATCTAACAGTGATGGATGCGCCTGCTTCCCGATTTTCGCTTCTCGGTGAACTTCTATAACCCCCAGTATTCGCTTATTGCATCTTGGTCTTGTGACGCCTCAGTATCGCTGATTGCCTCTTGAAACATGGAAGCAATCCCGTGCACGCTATGGCCGAAGGTCTACAAACATAGGCAGAGTTTATGTAATCATAATTACATATGCTATAATGAAACATCGTGTAAAGTAGTTAGAAGCACCCATGTAATCCTAACAACATGTACAGAGTGGGCCAAAGTAGTCTACCCCATTTTAAAAACTAAATTCTAAAATGTCTACTCCATTTTAAAAACTAAATTCTAAAATGGGCTGAAACGAACAACCTGGTATGGATTGACAGTGCTATTCTGCGCCCATTTATGTAAATAAATCGAAAAAAATATTTTGAATGAGAGAGGAGCATTTAAATGTGAGTCGTGTGTGATTGCGAAGAGATTTTTTGGGTGAGCAAAATCAGATGAGCCCTTGAACAAACATTATGGAATAGCATCTCAAGTATGGCGTTTCAATATAAACTCTCTGTTGTTTTGTTTCTATGAGATAAACATTGGTACTACTGTCACAACTATAGCACTCTCAAACAAAACAATAGTGTGAGAGAGTCGCCTTATTTATGCATTCAATGAACCTTATCCATGGTCCGGGGCCCTGTTTGCCACCAAAAGTGGAAATATCGTGGAATGATGAGTGCACTCTATCGATTGAGATAAATCGGGGTAGCTGATGAAACTGGAATATAAATGATATGACTAGCAGCATAACATGTTAGACTAAGCATTTATTTCTCTTATCTTTGCCTGGTTTTTACACTGCGATCTGTTTTGTAACATTTTCTCATAAAAGTATAGTGCCATTGAAAAGCATTGAATCTTTAAAATGGAGTATATAGACTATTTTTGTCCCACTCTGTATATAATTCTTTGTATTGAAATGGGCGGGGTTGCTGGTGAGGGATTAATGACAAATAATCTCAAAGACAGCTATATAATTTTATTTGCCTTCAACGTTATAGAATGGAGCAAACACCCCAAATTATGAATATTTCAATTTGATTCCTGCAGCATACTATCCGGATAATATCTAAATTATATCGAATGTTAATTGCTGGTATATCCATTATCCAATCTCACTACACATGCATCTCTAATAATGTCATAATGATTGTTATAGTTACAAGATACTGTTGATATTTGCGACCTGGTGCCTGGGAATTCGCCTGAGGATGATGACTTGATGCTGCGCTACCTGAAACCATTCTGATACGAGTGAGAAACCTGTGTCCGCTGCAAGAAAGGAATTATCCAAGCATGGAGCAGCTGAGCCCCTAGCCCTATACTACGACTGATCCCGATCGCCCTTGGATCCGTTATACCGTGTCAGGTCCACAATGAGTCCACGCTTATTAGCATTTTAAATGCCCAGATTATCTAACAATTTTCACGCAAATATTCCGTCAAATAATTATAACAGCATCGATGATGTAGCCTGTAATTAAGCAATGGGCCACAATCGATCCGGGGTTTAGATTTACTGCCGAACTATTTTCCTATCACCTGCGTCCTACTAAAAAAAAAAAAAAAAAAATGCTGGCAACCGCGAACGCCGCTCAATGTAAACATCCACCACTAGCGCTTTGCTCGGGTTGAAATTTCGCGCTTTTCGTGGAATCAAGCCGGCGTTGTATAAACAAATTGAAAACGGATCAATTTTAGAGGATTCAACAACTATTGACGTGAGATATAATTTGAATAGATGCTTTGTGATGTATTCATGTGGAAATTAGTAGGCTGTTGTAATGTTAATGTTCGTGGAAGGTGATTCTTCATAGGTATAGGCTAACAGACTTAAGGATAGTCGTGTTCAACATCCGAGTCAATTAAATTGATTTTAGACATTACGAAAAAAAAATTAAGACATCTTAACACTTTTCTAACATTAATAAGTCCGTTAGGAAAGCACCCCCACCTTCAACTTCCTGTTTCGATTCTTCAAATAATGATCGAGGTTTTTGCACATAGAAACAAACTTTCCCAATTATATTCTTGATCACAACCATGACCCGATTCCTAAATGCGACTTAAATGCTGCTCGCACCTATTAAATATCGGTTGAACCAAAGATACTCCTAAATGGAGTATTTTTGGTTGAACCAACAGAATTTCCTAGAACTGAAAGGCGCAAGAACTGCCCAATACCAGAAATTTCAGAATATCGCATTGGGAATGAAGCAATCGTGTGAGCACGTTAATACTACTTGCTTTTGGCGAGTTCCAATTAATGCATTTGCTTTACAAAATAACTGGAGTAATGATGGTATAGAGGAGCACGATTTAAGCCTCTCAATGAATGCATCGCATTTTTTATCAAAGCATGCATGTTGCCATGACGACCATTAGGTAGTCACGTGGTACTTTGTTAACGCTAACGAACCGGCTTTAACCGGTCATATGTATAGCAAAACGAGAAGTATGAAAAATAGACTCGAATCCAGAATAATAAGAGACAAATGCATCAAACTCAGGAGTCGTAGAATTACGATAAAAGAGATGTTCAAACTAAACGCAACAATTGATTCAGTTTATTTCATAATCGATTGTTGTGTTCGGTAAAGAATTGTATGAGTGAGTATGGGATTATATTTAAGTATCCCTCCGATTCAGCACTCATCAAAGCTCAGGTTTCAAGGATTAGTCGACATGCAAGGAAATTAAATTGGATGTTGGCGGAACAACAATCGAGTGTGTTTCGTGGTACCAAACCAATTCAGAAAAAAAAACTTTCATTGCGATATCACACACCAAACTCGACTCGGTCCAAACTTGTAAGAACCCCTAATATCACCCAAAGTATCCGGCACACAGAGGTTTTGAAGAGGAATCTTGAATATGTGCGTTCACTTTGTACCTGGCTTTTAGCAGTCGTCATGAACTTGGTCTTGTGTTTGTGGCTGTGTGGATTTCCTTCAAACTAGATGTTTTCTTTCTCTCTTTGATCATTTATGTGAGGTAATGGCGCCGCGAGAGATCCGTTAATGGTGATCACTTGAAGGGGTAACGTGTGCTGATACACGTTTGAACCCCACGTTTCGATTCACTAGAGGTCATCAAAGGAATGCGGGAAAAACATCATGTAAGCCCTGTTGGTCACAAAATACATGCATACTGTTTCTAGCACTAGGTGGACTCAATGGTTAGCGCACATCGAAACGAGTTAATTTATCTAGAAGTTTATATATATATATATACTTTAAAACTCGATAAAATTATAAATAAGTATGATAAAATTATAACCTATAATAAGTATGCATATCTATATAACCTTTTGTTTTTCAGGACGAAGACTGTACAAGGGAACAGAGTATCACGAGTTTCAAAAATATTTACAGCCCTGAAGAAACGAACAAAAAAAAAATGCCTGACAGACAACTTAATCTGGATGTATTTGTCAAACAGAAAGCAAGATGGAGGATCCACAACAAGAGGCATCAAAGTGAGCACCAAGGGTAATACACAGGTATATTGTGTCAGAGGAAATACATGATTGTGTGTTGCCTACAAAAAGTACGTCGAACCAATGTTACATCATCCGTTTGTCTAGCATTGTATAACAAGTATGGCTTCTTACTTAACTTGAACTATTTATTAATTATCCTGCTTGCCACATTAGATAAGACAGGATGCTTGATTTCAGTGGTCATCATCAGGTGACTAACAACCTGTAATTGAATCATTATATAACGTTTAATTATCGCCTTTCTTCACCTTTCCTTGCACAACAGATGAGTTCAGTGGAATGAACTGGATTACATGATGAATACGTGGCAGCAAGGGAATGCCGTAGGTAACGCCTACAGGGACAGACAAGAGTTATTGGGGAATTATAATACACGCATGAAATATCTGCGACATGCAGTGTCTACTGTCTTGTGGATTGATAACTGACCTATGAGGTGGTATCGGTGTATATGTGCTACACCATGGTATTATAATAAAAAAACATATTGTCATCTAGAGTGAGCAACCTTTGACTGAACAACCGATAGCTGAATGGCGGTTACTCAACCCACGAAAAATGAATAACGAAGAATCACAAAACACGAAAGGACCAAAGAAAGAAAACGAAAAAAAAAAAAGAAAATAGAAAAAGAAAACTTGTCATTTATAACTATGTTCTTTAATTAACGAGTATACATTACACGAACGATCAACAACGAAGAATCACAAACATCAAAGGAAAAAAAAAAAGGTATATAATTATAACTATGTTATACCTGAGACCTGTAGATAGAGTACTCGTTGCATCATTCAGCTATGTGCTTGGCAACCTCGATCACGGCGAAATAATTAGCATGTGGTTACCATGGGTTAGATGCCTTGGTATAGTTGGTCTTCGGTATTAGTACTCTAAATGTCACACAACGCAGTCGAAGATCAAAGTCTCCGGACAGAGATGGAACTTTGTTTTAGTGAATTTATGAATATTCCACAATAATCAACAGAAAAATCCCAGCAAACGCCCTCTACGATAGTGCGAATACTCTCTTACCCAAACTATACGCGAAAATGAAACATCACGTAATCAAAGAACAAGAAGAGGACACACACACACACACACACACACACACACACACACACACACACACACACACACACACACACACACACACATAATAATAATAATAATAATAATAATAATAATAATAATAATAATAATAATAATAATAATAATAATAATAATAATAATAAAATATATCAACGAGACATGAAGATAAGACAAAGAAAATATTTCTTGGTAGATTAATTAAGCATCGTACAGATTTAATGTCACGTGGCTCACGTCTCAAATCCAGGAAAAGATTGCGATAAGATCAGAGTGCATAGCAATTGCACCATACTATGCCATACATCATCATGTTGCTATGCGATAACGACTCTTGTTCTCGAAAGTTGGCAAGCGGCCAGCTCTGTTGGGGGTCCTTTTCTGGCAAAGAACCTTAGCCAGAGGAAGTGGGTCGGTTTGCCTGATAAGGAAGGGAAAGGAGAGTGATGACCCCACTTCACACTTGTGTCAATGCGACCAAGGTTTCTTCACAGGGGCTTGCGCACTGGGCGCGCTCATCTCTGCGTAAAATCTTGGGCCGAAATGACTTCCACTGTGCATGCAGCAAATGTTATGATTAATTTATAGTAGCCCAAAAGTAGCAGGCTTACCTTACGCTACCTTCAGCATAATCATATGCCTTTGAACCCTGCGGTTATTGTGGGCACTACATGAGGTTGGATTATAATTCGCTTCATCATTATTTGGTGACTCCGCGGGTATTGCCAAATTGCGTAACAATGTGTAGTCCTGTCTGTATATAAGTATAGTATGCGAAATAAACAATACTTGAAATTAATTGAGAAAAAAGTGGAGAAACTCGTTTGTTTGTTTTGATGAATGGTTTAGTCATCAAACCCAATTACTAGAACATGTGTGCCTCATGTCTCATCTTATCATACTTCTGTGACTGACGCGATCTGCGATGTTGTTAGACAGATGATTCGAAGAAGCTGTTGAAGCCAAGTAAAAGACGAATTCGTCTTTAAATATCAATGATGTGAAATATGACGCCCCAATTTGAAGACTTCCTTGTTCCGCATAGACAATATGTCAAGGATTTCACCAGGAAAGCCAGGTGCATGTCAGAGAAATGAGTTATATGGGGATATTGGTCTTATTGTCTAGCCTCTTATAATTCTTATATCCTCTTGCAGATTAATCGACATTTCATGATGTAAATTCAACCCAATGCCAGCATTTATCTTCTGTTGGTTATTCATATAATGTCTGAACCTTACATATACAGGGATACTTACGTCTGAAACGGTTATTATAGAATGCGTTTTGACGTAGGCAATGTTCTATCACTTTCTTTTGACTGCCTGAAATACTATAATCCACAAATAATCCAAATTTATTTACAATGTACTGACGAAGACACATCGTTTTTAAACGTTGAACAAAATAATTATTGCGTATTTATAATGTTGAGACACTCACCAATGTAAACACCGCGTGTCCAGGAAAGAAAGTCAAATGGAA
>KB305197.1:26808-39443 GCA_000328365.1 Capitella teleta | reverse complement strand
GCGCAATATATCTAGTTTCTCTTCGCTGTCCATTTCTGGTGCATACTCGGCAATTCCTACTCGGATACTTTTTCTTTCTCTTTTTCTTTGTCTTTTCTTTGTCTCGTTATCTCATAACTCCCGTGAGTTACATCAATACTCCAATCCCGACTTGCGACCCCATGTTGCTCCCATATCACGCATCTCGCCAGACACTGGTCGCTGTTGGAAAGCGAAGAAGGCCGCCAAGCCAGCGTCGGCGGCATATCTTGAAAACTTCAAAGAAAACTTCAAAGAAATTCATATTCGGGAAACCCTTATGTTTACAGTTATATCGACGACAAACAATAGAAACAGGCGCCGGTCACCCTTCCTCACTAATTGTCTGGCTTTCAAGAAACACCTCATGAGAAAGAATTATTTTGATCTCAAATTCGCTGCGTTCCTCGTTTTTATATCGAAGGAATCTGACATATAGTGATATATTATAATTACACTATATATATTATATATTATAATTATGCGATATATTATATCGGAACTTGTGGTCCTTCATTGCTGGATATGCATTCAAAATTTTATTCATTGGCAAGAGATCTGTGAGTTGTAGAAACAATGCTGGTAGTGTATACGTGTATATATGCTTATTTTTGTCCATAGATTTCATGTGTATTTACACACGGCCGAAAAAAATTGACGCAAGCCTTGATTGAGGGGAAGATGAATATACTAGTACAGGGACATATACATGTATACGAGGTAAATACATCGTACATACATATCTTCTTATTTTTTTCAATAACTCATCACATAAGTTTACCAGTACACCAGCATTCAAGCTGAACACCCGCATTGCCCAATTGCTGTGAAAACTATTCGCTTCACTGCTTCACCTCGAGTCGTGATCGCTTCGCTGCATACTTTCGGCAGCGGTCTATCACAAATCAATCGGTAACTGCTATATAAACTTCAGAAGTACAAGGATTATTGATTGGTTTAGGAACATATATCCGTAAAATCATGATGTAATCATAGATGCACACGGTCAAACTCTTAGATATTTTCAGAGATGATGCGCAAGAGGTTATAGCACCCGTATATAGCAAAAAGTGCAAAACACGGAAATCTCCGTGTTTGGCGGAGAAGCGTTGGGCACGCAAGCACGGAAATCTCCGTGTTTGGCGGTGAATGTGTTAATGTATCTTATTGTACAGCGCATAGAAGCACATGCACCATTGCGTTTTATAACTGAATAAAATTATTATTATTATTATTATTATTATTATTATTATTATTATTATTATTATTATTATTATTATTATTATTATTATTATTATTATTATTATTATTATTATTATTATTATTATTATTATTATTATTATTATTATTATTACTTTATTATTTATACTATTACTATTTATTATTATTATTATTATTATTATTATTATTATTATTATTATTATTATTATTATTATTATTATTATTATTATTATTATTATTATTATTATTATTATTATTATTATTATTATTATTATTATTATTATTATTATTATTATTATTATTATTATTATTATTATTATTATTATTATTATTATCTCATGTTCAATTGAACAAGTATGGGTCAATCGGCACATTATTCAAGTTATCGGGTCCCCCGGGTCTTCTCCAAGAGATATGATGACCCTGGACATACGATAATGAGATTATCAATGAAATATAGGAGTATGGCTTCTCTGTATTATCTATACATTATAAGAAGCAAGTCTCCATATATATGGTTAACGGCCTGCCCTCAAAATACTGCGGTTTAATTGTACATGTAAACGGAGATTATAATAAATGAAAAACACTCTGAAATGGCGTAATTACATGTATCGAACACAGAGTATGACATTCACAGTAACTAAAAACAGGTATGTGGGTTCTTGAAAATGTCCTTGCCTAACTGCCGTTCCCCTGGATCCCCTGGAGCAGCATTCTGGACCATTTCGCCCAACCAACGTCCCGCCGTTTACCAGCTGATGTTCTCTGCCCATTGTGACACAACCCAGCTATACCGTGCCATTCACAGACACAACCTTAATATAACTTGTCACCAAAAGGACCACTATGCTTATGATTTATAGAGGAAGGAACTATGCAGTTAGATACGTTCGGGTGATTAACAGTTAGTTTTCGGTTGGAAGATTGATCGCAGATGTTCGACAACGTTGCCAGTCTATGAATCTTTGATCAACAGAACATAAAAACAAATGAGCGCCCCTGGATATTCTAATTTAGTCTGAATGTACAGCAAGTGCTAAGTGCACAAACTTTGTGACATGAATCCAAGGGAACTTAGAGAGGTCAGCACGGGGCGGCTTTGATCCGGCCACTTGACTGCCCGGCTTTTATGGTGGTCATTAAAGTCCTGATTTATAAGCCAATCTCATAAAGGCCAAAGCAGTGCTTTTTTTTGCAAAGGCGCTCAACCAGCAACTGAGCATTCTGAACGCTTGCAATCTGTTCAATGCTTTTTAGACATGGCCATCTTCCATGCCTGATAGCACAGCTAATATTCTGCGTGGACCTTGCTGTTGGACACGAAGGCAGTTATGTAATAGTAGCTTAGAAAATTAATTATTCTGACTTTGCAAATATTGAGCTATAAACTTGTTTTGTAGGAAAGATTGAAGTGCGTGGGACTTTAGACAAGCATCGAAGCCAATTTGCCAATGGCCGCCCACTCATGATTACAGTGGCCAATGTTAAGTGTCAAGTTATCTGTCAGAAGAGGGCGAGACAAGCAGACACATGTGAAGGTCAGATTACTGCGCACTGGGGCTTCAATGACATCGAAATATTAGTGAAATTTATGTTTTCTATGAATAGAAAGAAGCGACGGTGGTTTAATTAGGAATAATGAACTCGACTGAAATTATTAATACATGTAGGACACAAACATGAGAGGCAGGAGGACTGCCTAATGTTATATTGCACGGTATTAAAACAAACAAAAATTATAATGGACCCCCCGGTGGTTTAGTGAATCTTAATCGGTGTTTCGCGATGTCTCGAGCCAAACAATTATACAGAGTGGGCCAAAAGTAGTCACTACTCCATATTAAAAATCTCAATGCTTTCCAATTGTGCTACGCATTTTTGAGAAAGTGTTACAAAACAGATCGCAGTGTAAAAATCACACAAAGATAAGAGAAATAAATAATTGGTATGGTTAGTCTAACATGTCATACCTCCTCGGACCAAATAAGCCTTAGTTGCTTCAGAAATCTGAGGTTAAATAAGCCCCACGAAATCTTATGCTGCTATTCATATCATTTATATTACAATGTCACCAACATTTATGCCGATTTATCTCAATTAATAGAGTGCACTCATCATTCCGCGATATATTCCCTTTTGGTGGCAAAGGGGGCCCTGGACCATGGATAAGCTTCATTGAACGTATAATTAAGCAACGCTCTCGTAATATTCTTTGTTTGAGAGTCCTATTGTTGTAACAGTAGCTCTAATGTTTGTCTCCAAATTCCAAACAAAGCAGAGAGCTTGTATTGAAGCGCCATACAAGAGATGACATTCCATAATGTTCGTTCAGGAGCTCATCTGATTTTGCTCTCTTCGCCATCACTCACCACTTGCATTTAAAAGATCCTCGCTCGTTCACAATTGACTTTTTACTTGATTTCTTGGCATAAATTGGCGCAGAAGAACATAGTCAACCCATACCAGGTAGTTATTTTTTGGAATAATTGATACATTTTAGCAAATTTTATAGTTTTGTTTTACTCTGTTCATCCAAAGTGATAATGAACATTGCCTCAAGTTTAATTGACCTAAACATGAAACTTGGGTCGCCTTAATCGGTGTAAGACGACAAGCACGTACTTCTCCATGCACAAATGTTCTAAATCATGTCCTGGATAAGAATATCAGTCGCATGCCTCCAATAAGTCGAGCATAATCACCGGTGCTGCCGTCCGATGTGGAGAACAATTACCTGCGTGGTCTGCAATCAGATCTTCCTCTTAGCGACCCTTTGTGCTACCCTGGATCCACGTGGCAGTCACACCGGAAGCATGACGGATCTGAGACGAACAATCTTCTCCTGCTAAGAAGGCTGTGCCTGGAAGAGAAGTCGCTCATTTGCTGAAGAAATGAGACAGCCCCGTTCACTTGGGGCATCGCACTCTTTAGAAAGCTTCCCAGATTGAAGAGGTAATTAGGTTTTCGTTTGACCTTATTTGAAGATCAAGAATTCTAGAGCATCGGACTAGATGTCATTTGTGTAGCCTTATTTTTTGACTACAGATTCGTTGCAACGGGGTGGCATGCTGTTCACAGGATTCGGAGCCAAAGTACAAACAGTCTTCAATCTGAGACAGTTGATTATTGTCTCAATGTATCTGAGTCATTGCAGGTTGCCTCTCCCAGATGGCAGACAGCCTAGACATTGAAATTTTGCCTGGGAATGCCTTTGACATTGTAACTCTGGTGATCTGTATACTGACGTCATTGCTCTAGGGAAGAGGGTAAATTTGAGTATTCTCCCTTGTAAGCTCATTGGGGTGAGCGCATGCAAACACACTGAAATCTAAATTTAGCTTCCCCTGCGCACGATTACAATAGGTATTGAAAGTATAGACGCGTACCTACCAGGCACCCCCTGTAGACTTAATGTATTCCAGGAAACCTCAAACCTATTTATGGTGGTGTTAAACATTATATCAGTCATGTGATACAATACAAATCAGCATTGTGGTTAAAATTAGCTCGGTTATCATTAGCAGTTATTATTTGCAGATCCAGGGAGTGATAGCAAACAAGTGCTGACATTCATATTCGTGGCAGGCAAGCAAGTGTGTCAATCGATTGACCACTGTCCTGGTGCTCTGATTGACCACCACCGCCCACTGCTTGACCAAATGGGTCCGTTAGCGGTGCTATACACGTTCTTTGTCGTCTCATAAAGCAGGAGTTCAGACACCATATATCACGGGATTCAGGTTAATGAATGCCTGGTTACCCTCAAACAGAAGAGCTTTCTTAAGGCGCACTTGGAATGTCTCAAATATTGCGCGGTTCCTGCGAATCCTTGTTGCAATATGAGTTCGCAGAAAAGAAGATAAGTCCGTTGTTCTTCGAATAAGACGTTTTTGTGTTCGGAACGTTGTGTTGCAGACCAGAATCAGAACGTCTGCATTATCCAGGCACGCGGGGCTATTCTAACTATATAACTGCATGATATGCAACATACAAATTTATGTAGATATCAATACGATTATGCAATCCAGTGGTATCATATAATGAGATTTATTATCGGCATATCTAATATGCTATAATTAATTGAAGAAAGACATAATATTGGATTAGCTAATGCATAATTATAGCTTGCATGAATGGTCAGCAATGGCAGTCCGCTTTCATCACTCACACGGTTAAAAAAGACCGTAGTTTCATTATTGCAGATGAAAGCTGAAGCACAAACTTTAGTTTATCACTGGACATGACTGAACGCCTAAATATAGAACTCAGCTGTCATCTTTTCAGCGAAAGAAGAATCGTCTGCAAAAGACTGCAAATGAAGCTGTCTCTTTAAGCCTTGCAGCAGATGGCGTGGAAGACAATACCGCTGACGTACATGGGAATACCTCAGAAAGAAATCACTTGATCGTCAACTATTTCAGTGACGTCCCTCGGCATAGATAGATGCAGCAAACTGCAGTTGAGAGTCTTGTTGTGTTGTTCACCTTTATCCATTTCGTCCGATATCATTTTTGAAGTGATCAGTAGAGGGGAAAGGGTGATGAACTGTTAGATGGCACTGAGCCAATCAAGGTGATAATAGTGTTTTACAGGTATAGCGGCTAAATTCCTCGAGTGGATCACTTTTATTCCGCATACACCAGAGATAGATTCTACTTGGAATTTAGTTGTGATGTTTTGCTGAGCAAATAATTCGTCTCAGCTGCGATGGAATGTTGCTCCATAAACGGATTGCGATGGCTTGCCCTTTCGTGAGGATCACCCCTTTCAATTGTCATCGCTGATTAATACCCATATTTCTTTATACTCTGTGTTGTAAATCAACATGTTATATGACTGTAATATTTTAATGCCAAGGTCCCTTACAACGGTAGATCGAGCCGCCTTCGCCATTGTGAATTCAGCTACACTTTTCTCCTTAAGTGCAGATAAGTATCATGTCCATGTCGGCATCAGGGCCACTTTGCATTTGACAGATAAGACGTTCTTAGGTTTCCCGTTATCCGCGTGACGTCATAATCCTGAAAGAAGTTTTTGACAAGAGCCTTTTGAGAAGAGATTACCTCGTCGACATCGACGGTGGTCCAATCTGGATGATGCGCATACGGCTTTCGCGAATGACGTCGGCATTACGTGAGCAAAAATACCGAAGGATCATTTGAGTAGATTGCGACGTGGGAGGTGTCTGAGAATAGTTAAAGTGGACGGATGACCTTATAAGGACGGCAAATGTGTTTTCCTGAGGGTGCCAATTCGGCAGACATCGGTGTTGTGGCATCGGGTGGAATCTGTGTCCAAAATGCCTCAGGGTGAACCCTTTTGGAATGACAGTCATGGATGGCGGAAATGTTGGTTATTTTGGAGCTAGAGCAGAGCCCGGGACCGAGGTTTATTTCCACTTTTGTAAACCGATTCAAATGCGTCTGTATCTCGACTGCTAGCATAGACTCACAGCGCTTGGTCGAGTGAGGTATACTAATGAAATGGAACTCATAATCAAAACACCGTCACGCGGGCATCTAACTTTGAGCGTCAATCTTACCAGGCATCATTGAATTGCGGCCAAACTCACCTTTATGTTTGATTTGATTTTATCTGTGTATTGACAGGATATGTTAATTAATTCCAATTGCACACTTATCTGTGCATTGAAGACACATGAATTTATTGGGGCACCATTTTTTATAAAATATGTTTCGCCCATTTTACCTCGCAGCGTGGGTTTAAATACGTATAGCTTCTATTTAGACCACGCATATGCATCAACTGATAAGAGCACAAATCAGATTAGATCAGATGCAAGAGGACATTCACCGCTGCCCTCTCCAGACATCCACCGTAACGAGCCGCTTCCCTCGGACGTCATAAACCAGCGGAGATAAGGGTGCTTCAGGGAGTTCCCCTTAACAGGGAGTACACTAAGAAGAAAGTCTGGCAAACTGATGAGAACCAAAAATAAACAGATATAGACTGTCGCAATTTTCAATTTTACCGTCTAATTTTCCACATGCATTCAAGCCTGAAGTAATCAATATTCAAGGAGAATGATGTTTTTAATAATGTTTAATTGTGGATCATCAACGTCTGTGTCTCTGTGGGCAAAAAAAGGATCCCTGTAACCGGGTGGCCATTAATGCTCGAAATCTAGTTGAGTGAGAAAAGTAGTTAGAACTCCAGAACATGTTCAGATAAGAAAATCAAAGATTTCACGGTTTTATTGTTTTGCTGTGAAGCAGAGTGTTCAACAGTTCCAACTGAGTCCATAGTCGTCTTCTATGGCTTTTTTTCTGCGCCGAATTTGCGTCAAAGTAGGCGGCCATGTAAGTTAGGGGGGTGTGCGTTTGGTGCAAGGTCAGCTTTAAGGTCATAGGGCCTACGGCACACGTGGAAGAGCGACACGTTGTGGATCATCCGTTCTTTCATCTGCTTTGTTCTCATCGTTAAAGGAATTCTATTCTTTTATATTCCTAATTGACTCCAGCAAAAGCGAGCTGACGACCTTTGCCCACTCTTAGCAGAACGTTACACAATCGCCGTATGCTGTAAGGCGCAGTGTATCCCTTATTGAGTGAGATATATAGTGACCACCTAGAATGTTAATTCCCTTCAGAGATACTCTATAGCATGGATTGATCGCTCACAGAAAAAGCCGTTCGAAGTTCGCTAAATTCATAACGCATCGAATAAGGAGATTATTTAGTTCCGGTTGATAGAATTTATATTCAATCATTGGCAACGAACAGCTGATCATAAATGCGGAACCAAAAACCTTTTATTCTTCTGAACTTTTGATGCGTCCCTATTATCGTGGCATGATAAGTTGAGCAGGTCATCAGATTCAAATGATGTGAGTGTGTAAGTATAAACGCCCGCAAATTGTACTTTAATCCTATTTTTCAGAACACTGTCCAACAATTAATGCACCTCCGTAGCGCAATCTCCGTGTTAACTGTATATTTTTATGATAGAATTTCATTTAATTCTTATCATAGCAAAGTCAACACACAAGCAGTGTACACGATTAAAATTAGCCATCAAATGTTGCAATAAAAAAAGTGTTATATATGAGATGCCCACAAATCAAATCTTTTGCACACGAAATGGGAACTTCTACCGATATCACTGTCAAAAAGTGTTATCGTAGAAGTGCACTTAATCAGAAACTAATTATGCCCAGGAAATAAAGCTGCATATGACCTTGTGAATGGTGTAGTTGTTCTATCTAACTTTCAAATTTCACGTCTCTAGTACTGCGCGTTCTATATTAAGCTGAGAACCTTTCGTACAACTCTAGTATTTTGATTCACACAGTGACCCTGGATCAATTAAGAGACTATCACTTGGGCATGATGGTATTTATGAGAATAATGTTTTAACTAACTAAAATAAGGAGCTTAAAAGGCAAAGATGCCTTTGAGTAGCGGAGGTATGCATGTATTAATTAGTTAGTTATTAATTAGTATGTATTACTTAGTATGCATTACATTAATTATACACTGTACGTGAAACAAAGAAAAAGACAAAATACTGTGTTCAGACTTCCATGTATTTCTGTTCTGGTGTCATTATCTAAATATAATTCGACGATGAAATTTACCTTCTTTAGTGTTCACCCAGATCGGTGAAAGATTTGCCTCTTTGCTTCCTTCTTCAGATCGCACATGAACATTTGTCGCAATTTATGTAATCCGTGAAAAAGCAAAAAAAAACTCTCAATCTCCATTAGTGAAGAATTTACATTCGCTTTGTATGCTATCATGCTCATCATTATAATGTACATTACGAATCAAACACATCGATTTACAGAGGCAATCCCCTCTAGCTGGTCACCCACTCGTTTGCCCTTTACTTTCGACATTGGTCGATCTGAGATATATGAGTGGTGCTTATATCCTCGGTCAGTGTTGAATTAGCGCCACAGGAGGAACCCAGAGATGAGCACTGCATAGGTCAAAGTCCCATCAGCATCGCATCTACAGGGATAGTTTTAAGATCAGCAAATTGAACCTGAATGCTATTTGTCAGCTTCTTTGCTGACCTTGGCAACTAGGTCACTGCGGACAATTTTTAGTTTTTTGCTTGGAACAGAAAACCGTGTAACATGGCTAATCTCAAAATGTAATTTCCACCTGTGCGCATTCCATTAAATAAAACCAACAGCTTTTGTGCTGACCTTGGAAAACAAGTCACGAAGGGCAAGTCACACCTGTCGCAGGTGTCCACGAAATTATCAACACGTCTGTTTGATCCTCCAGAATTAAAGTCAATCAGAGAGAAATGAGTCTCCATTGCAATCCCAGCACTGACCGAGTGTATTTCAGTCTATAGATCCCAGAGTTCCTTATCGGGAAACCAATACACATAGACGACCCTGAAACTCACAGATATGCCTAGATCGCCTGACTAGAAGCTTTTGCTCAGCATATTTTTAGTCTATGCATCTAAATACAAGCAGCTTCATTTTGTGTGGCTTTCATATGCTTCAATGTACCTCGAAATAGAACCTGAACATCCTTACAAAGATTCAGAGCCCTACACCGAGCAATCTCCCAGAGCGCTTTTTTCATTTCAATAGAAGCAGCACCAGCCCCAACATCCAATAATAGTTCAGGCTCAGTTTAGCTATTTGGTTGTACATGCATTGGTAAGTTAATGATTGAGAGCGATGCAACAAAGTGCAATGATGTGGTTTGCATTAAACACTGTTGAATAAATCAAGCAGTGTCATATAACTTCCAGCCTACTTGTACAACCGATGCAAATGCGTGAATAGCCCATAACTATGGCCTCATTGCATACAAAGAAATAAAAAAAACAATGTATATATGTATATATACTTTGACCGGGTTTTTTTTTTTTTTTTTTTTTTTTTTTTTTTTTTTTGACCTAATAATTCTAAATATGAGGATGTATTAGCAGAATTTATGAAGACCCTGATATAAATGCATTTACTGTTGTTATAGCCCATTGTGTCAATTCACATACCCGCTCACTGAACAAGCGGAAAGTAATTTGAATGAAATGGTTTATTCAGAATTGCACAAGCCATGACTTCTACATGTTTAATAGCTGTATAAATATCACAAGAGTTTGAAGAGCCTGAACTCTCCGAGGCATCTCATCGATAAGGGAGTGGACATTTTGCATCGGCGTTGCATCAGACATCAAGTTTGATGGCTGGAACTGTATGTTAATCCATCCCCTGTTAAGTCCCCTAAGTCTCGATGAATTTCATATCTGGACTGCATGCAAGCTCCTCCAAGGGAACAATATTTCATAATAAATGTCAAGTATGTATATTGGTATCTGCGTTAGAGCAAAAGACTTAACTTGGGCAGCAGGATCTTCCTTGTGATGCAGAAACCTGCATAGAATTTGAAGATGTGCATCATTCACTCAACATAATTCACTCACCATGGCTGAATTCATTGATGCAGGCGCACTTGATAAACAACAATTACACACCAACCTGATTATATTTGTTGAAGAGGGATGCACGTTTCGAAATATTATACAGAACAAACACAAAGACAACGAACAGAAAACAGCCAAACTCTCTCTCTCTCTCTCTCTCTCTCGCATCTCAATCTAAGAACTACTCATATCCAGGCTCACCGGGGCAGGTCATTCCAGAGATCACAATGTCACTTCCACTGGAATCGATGTTCACGAGGCCAATCCTGGTCACGCCAGTTGCATTGCTTGTGAAGAGCACGTTCTCACCAATAGCGTCACCATAACCGCATTTGAGTCGCCCACCAATCAGGGCAACCCAGTAGGTGTCTTGGCGGCCATCGAAATGTTTCCCAGGATACCCATTCTCAGACTGATGGAGAAAACACGAACCTAATTTATGTGGCATCTCTGAATCAATCGTCTCACCAATCTGCTCAAATCTGATGTGCCTTCATATGCTCTAAACGATAGACTTATTGTATTAAAGCTCTGGTCCTCAAAGGCAAAGAAAATCGACACCATTACGAATGGAAATAGATCCAGTCTTGCGAACCTCATTTGGTTCTCTTCCAGAAAGAAAGACCCGGTTTCACCCGCTTTCGTTTCATTAATGCATTGTTTGTCTGTTGATCAATTCAAAGAATCCTTTTTACTTATCGGGACTGAATGTCTAAACTCACGTTGAACCTCACATAAACTTCCTGACATTTGGAGGTAATTTATGCGATGAATTACAATAATATCACCGATGACAGTTGCACCAGTTTCTTCTGTATAAAGCTCATTTTCACCCACAATGAGCCCAGATCCGAACTTGACTTGATTGTCAGTCAGGGCATACCAGTAGTTTGATGACAGTTGCTGTATGACTTTGGTTCCGATGAATATAGATTCATCTTTAAATTTGATACCAGGTTGCGCATGCTCTTCAAAAGCTATCTCAACCAACAGATGTAGATGGAGTGATTTGAACAAGATGTAACTTATTGGAACTTTGTATCGACCGGGAAAATTCCAGCGTGGGTAGATGACTTCATCTTTGCATTGATCACTTGTCACTTGTCCTGGAAAAAGTACCAGATGAGGGTTGTTTAAAAGGTTATCAGCTTAAAATGAAAGCTATAACACTAGATATTTCATTTGGGAGTAAGGTAGAAGAACTACTCAAAAGGGTGCTGCGTGCGTGATAGGGTTTTACGGCTCCACCCAAACCAATCGGATGATACGGGCGCCAGACAACAGGGTGCTTGAATTATGTCCGTGACTTAATGCACGGTACCCGAGTACACATTTCTAACAATGAAACGGTCAACGTCTCATTTCAGACGCCGATGATGTCACTCTCCACTCCCCAACATGTGAGGACTGGTTATGATTGAATGCACGGACTCAGTCAGTGCAATTATTGCAATGATTTGCACAATTTTCAGCCACTTTCACAATCTACCGTTTTACGAAAATCGCACGCCTAAAATATCATTCTTCCTTATTGCCATTAGTGACACTTGATTCCGCGAATGAATGCAAACCTTGTGTCATGGAGCAAAGAACGCCATCCAGTTTGAGGAAGTTGTTGTTGGAAACCACTCGCACGTCTGTTATGCTTTTTATGCTGGTGGCTTGGCTCGTGAACTTGGTGCCATGTTTGGGACCTCCGATTCCCACAGCGAGTTGACCCGCCGTCAATGCAAGCCAGATATCTTTTGCTGGTTCATTGACGACTGTCTGCTTGCCTCCTTCAATCTGCAGAATAGCACGGGCTGGTGTCATATCCAACTATCATAATTTCAGTCAATACCAGATCAAATCCCTCTGGGTGTATTGCAACTTCAATTAAATCCGCCGCTCCATCTTCCAGCTCAATCGACACATCCAGGAGAACTTTGAATCTTGACCCAAAAGTAAGCTGCATCCGCAGGTAGTTGTCACTTAGGGCA
>KB305155.1:176508-209174 GCA_000328365.1 Capitella teleta | reverse complement strand
CACGACGATCACAGCGCTCAAGACCCCGATCTTGATCGAAATCCAGCTGTTTGATCCGGTGCATACATTCACAACTTCAGTGTTAAGCGCAAGCAGCTCTACGCGTGTGTAAGCCAATCGAGAATGGCAAGCGTCCATTTTGTTTACTGTTACAGTATCGTATCATTTGGGGTTGACATTAATAATAAACACGTCTTAAATCAAACTGTGATGTTTAGCTCTGAGAACCCTCCAGATGTACACAACGATCTTCTTAATTCACGAAGTTAATCAGAATGAAATGATGAAATGAAATGTTCAGCGAGTCGCCACAGAGCAGCGCCAAATGCCGGTTATTAACGTGCCAAATTATATCAAAATATATCAACACGTTCAGATTGATGTGCACAACAATCTCAGCACAATTGCGAATTGTTATTTCACAATTTGCTGATGATTATCCGTAAAAAGACTCAAAACGATAGTCCGAATTTTGAAAAGACGTGAACACGTGCGTAACCTTAGTAACATCTGCAGAGATGGAGTTTATTGCAAATTTTTATGACAACATTGCGAATGCTTGTATGGAGTCCTCTAATGAGTCAATTCCTAAGTCATCTCCTAGAAGGAATGTTGCTGGGTGGTCTGAGCTAGTGCAGCCACACAAGGAGAGGGCTGTATTCTGGCACCGGGTGCTGTGGAACTATGCGGCAATAGGCAGGGCGTTGTCTATGACATTATGCTCAGAACCAGAGACAATTATAAATGTATTTCTTGCCAAGTAATTCGCTCACAAGGTAAACAAAGAATGCTTCGGATGGCAAGTGATATTCTTCAAAATAATGATCTTGATTTTAATTAATTGATTGCTGATTGAATGTGAGACATGGTTGGACGTTAGTCATAACGCACTTTGTATCTTGACGTTCATGCACAACCATAACGCATTTGTCATCAAGTCATAACGCACTCAATTCAGTGACGCTTGGGCTGCCACGAATGGGTTTTAGGCTTCACAGAATCACAGGTGAATAAACACATACAATCATAGCATGATGTTCAGGTTTTGTATTACACAGTCGTTTTCTTTTCAATAATCGATTATAGAAATATTGTCATAAATTAAAGCAGTGAAGTTTATTCAACATATGGTAACTCCACCGACACCCTTCTTAAAGGCAGCTTCGTCCTGATTTTGGAACAGAAAAGTTTGCAAATGTGAAAATCATTCAAGTACTTACAGGCATGAAAGTTGTAACTGCCAGGCTGTTTAGAAATTAAGAAATTTCTGTAAGAAATTCGCAGCAAGAAATTCCTGTCGATAATGTCTGCTTCTCAGGTGTACTCTTTAAGGTGCCTGGCCCCAGACCCCAGATGGAGTATGGGCCCTCATGTATATACTATTACAGTTGTAATTCACTTAATGTGATTATAAATAAGAATGCCAAACAAATCAAATTGTAATATAGAAAAGAAAAATGGATGACAAAAAAAAAAACCTGAAAGAGATGGGAGGAGAAGGAAGAGAGAAAGAGAGTTGGGAGGAAGGAGAGGAGAATAGAAGGTTAGAAGTCAGGACTCAATATTAGAAAGGAATTTACGTTTTAAGTTTTTTTTAATTCTGGAAATGGATGCGTCGTCGGGAAGTATTAAAATTTTGTTTCTCAAGGCTGAATTCCAAATTTTAGGGGCATTGTACCGAATCGAATGAAATGAGCATGTCAAGCGCAACCTGGGCAGTGGATACCAAGTGCTCTGTCTGGTGCCAACGTTGTGGAGACTATCGTTTTTCGTGAAAAAATCCTGAAAAGGAGACGGGAGACGATTGCTATGGTGTTTGTAGAGGATCATCAGTGTTTGTAATTGGTAGATTTGGTCAAGTTTGAGAATTGAATGCTGGGCAAATAAAGGGTCCGTGTGGGCGCGATAGTTAGAGTTTGTACAGATACGAAGCGCTTTCTTTTGGATGGTTATTAAAGTGGCTAGTTGAGATGGATATGTGGCCCCCCATATTTCAATGCAATATGATAGGTATGGATATATAAAGGCATTGTATAGAGTTATACAAGTTGTAGTATCAAACACTTTACGGGCTTTGCAAAGTATTCCTATTCCTTTGGGTATTTTATTTCGAATATTATTTATATGCTCGGACCAGTTCAGTGTTTCGATTAGAATAACCCCAAGAAAGCTAGTGGATGTGACTCTCAAAATTTCATGTTCATCAAGCATAATTGCTTTTGTGGATTGACAACGTTTGTTTTTTGTTTTAAAAATAATGTATTGTGTTTTTGTATAGGTAATTGATAGCTTATTGGCCTTCAGCCAAGTAGCAAGATTTGTTAGCTCAGCATGTATTACATCTATTAACGAATCAAGATCACGCCCTGAAATAAATACGTTAGTGTCATCCGCAAACAGGATAAAGAAGAGTAGGTTTGAGACGTTAGCCATATCATTAACATACAATAAAAAGAGCAATGGACCCAGAATGGAACCCTGAGGTACCCTGTGAGAGATAGTTTGATTACTGGAGGAACCACTGAAAAATGACACCTGTTGTTTTCTTTTGTTAAGGTAGCTAGCTAACCATTTATGGGCCACTCCTCTCATCCCATATATAGATAATTTATTTAGTAATACTTCATGATCGACAGTATCAAAGGCTTTCTGAAAGTCAAGAAATAGACCAATTACAATTTCACCTCTTTCGTGCACTGGAGTATTCTATCTACGGTGGTAATAAGGGCCATATTAGCTCCATGGTTTTCTCGAAAGCCGAATTGATATCTGTAGAGGAGGTTGGATCTTTTTATGAAGGACATTAGTCTTGAATACATTAATTTTTTCAAGAATTTTGGAAATAGCAGGAAGAACTGATATTGATCTGTTGTTACAAATCAAAATTTCCTGGCCTTTTTTTAAAAACTGGGATTACTTTGGCTAGTTTAAGCTCAGTTGGGAATACCCCTTGTTGGAGAGAAAGGTTGATGACGAATAACATGGGATCCATCACTGCAGGTAGACAACGTTTAAAAACTTTCATGCTAATTCCATCCCATTCCGGACTACTATTTTTAGAAGATGTGACAATATTAGTGATTTCATTTATCGTTGCTGGTTCTATTATAATTGAATTTGGCGTGTTTGTATTAAGGAATGTCAATGGATTGACCTCACTAGGTGAGATATTATCAGCCAACTCGGCTCCTATATTAACGAAGTAATCGTTAAAGTGGGACGCTATCAAGTATTTATCCGATATTATTTCATCATTTACTAATATTTTGTCCTTTGTTTTAATCGTCTTGTTTTATTAATCGCTTCTTTTATAATTGTCCACGATTTCCTCAAGTCACTTTTGTTTTCTCGAATTCAATTCAATCGGTCAAATGACCCTCAATCTAAATATCAATCATAGATTTCACTCATTGGAAACTTGAGAGAATTTACTCCTAATTTCAAATAATTACTAATTCACTAAAATATGGAGGAAAAAAAAAGACAACTTCAAAAGCAAATTGATTGATTTCATTCAGACATCAGGCAGGACAAAAACAAAATCTCACTAAACAATAATAATAAAACCCAACACAAAAAGAAATAAAAATTCAACACTAGGGATCATCGTCCTCCAGTTGAACATTCTGCTCAGCCAGCACAGTCCCAGGACCGGGGTGATGATCCACATTCCTCATCAGCATGTAATTGTCCATGTCAATGGATTTGCAGTTGTGAATGGCGTACCTCATCCGCTCCATCATCTTCTCGCGGCTGCTGTACGGAGGCAGCCGCAGCTGGAAGAAGCACGTCTGTGCAGTGGGAAGACCGTCCACCGCTCGCTCGACCTTCATGACCTGGAAGCGCTGAGCTATGTCGGCTGGGTTAGCCGGCAGCCGCGATCGGCCGGACACAAAGCGCATGAACAACATGCGCTCTTCGTTTGAGAATTCCTCCAGGATATGCCACAGCCATTTAACCAGCGGGTGCTCCTCTGTGACGTCACGGTATCTATGGCAATGAGATTATAGCGCACGTCTGAGTGCTGCAGAACAATCACTAACCGCACAATCTTCCTCAATGTGCTCACTGAGAGTTGAGGAATTCCGCAGATGAGTTGTTCCAAGTGCTCCGTGGTGACCAGGGACAGCAGCGGAACGGGCACGATGCACGCCATGCCAGCACGCACGGCTGCCACCTGAGCATCCATCTCATGCAGGCGCAAGTGCAGGGCTCTGCGCGAATACTCTTGCCTGTTGCAGAAGGTCAGGGCGATGCTGTGGCCGCCCGGCAGAATAGGCACGTACTGACCAGTGGCGCTCTGGGTGTGAAACGTCTCCAGAGGAATCAGCTGATCAAGAAAACAAAGCGTGAATTCGCTGAGGGCAAGCACTACTGACCTCTGCAAACGTCTGCTCCGTGACGCCACTTTCGTGGATGTTGCAGATGCTCTTCAGGTTCTGGACGTACAGGGCGTCAACCTCTTGGAGGTCTTCCTGAGTTGCTATCATGCCAGCCAGCTGCTTCCACACCATTGGAGCCAGGCGCAGATCCAGCGGTTTCTTGGTTCTCATGGCAACGCCCAGCAGAATTCCCAGGAACTTGAACATCTCCATGCTGTCAGCATCTTTGAGCGAGGGGTTGAAGAGGAATCGGTCGCGATTGTATCCGATGTCGTTGGTGGTGTTTGGCGTGGGAATGAGCAGATTGAGCACTCCGCTGTTTAACTCCTGTTCATGAAGACAAGTGAAGAACAAAGCAAGAATGACGGCAGGCAGCACTGACGTGACACATTTCTGTGATGGTGTCATCAAACACGCCCCCTGCGTCATCCGCTCCTTCGCCAATCAACTTCACTTTCCAAGCTCTGGCTGGGAGACGCAGGTCTGCCGCCTTCAGTCGCACCACCTGGTGAGAGATTTGCACAAACAGAGGTTTGCACTTCTTGCCTCTGCAGCAGATAAAACAATGAGTTGCATGGGATGATGAGGCAGTGCAGACTGACCGGGTGGCCAGCCGCTTGACTCTGATCTGTGGACCGTAGTTGCGCCCCTGCACCATCGTGCGACCGATGGCCCTGACCAGCGGCAGAGTGTAGACGCGGGGCGCCAGCAGAGGGCGCAGCCTGCCCTGCACGATCGCCTCCCTGCGACAGTCCAGCCAGGAGTCGTGCGTCTGTCGGGCAGCAGCATTAAGAGGAAGAGGAAAAGGAGGAGGAGGAGGACTGACCTGGTCACTGAGGGGAGAGAGGTTGAGGAGGCGCCAGGAGGAGTAGATGATGTCAGAGAACTGATGCAGCACACGCAGGCGTTCCCGACACGCCACAACACTGCACTCCTTCAGAGCAGCGTACTGAGCAGGCACGCAGGCAGGAGTGCCCAGCTGCAGACTGGCGGCTGAGGCAGCTGCAGCAGTGCCACTCCTCACGGAGGCAGCCTTAGCCCCTGACCAGGCAGCGCTGTGTGTGCGCCCGGCAGAGATCTGCTTGATGGGTTCTGATGACCCCAGGCCCCCCAGCAGCTGTGGCTCACGCACTGTGCCTGTGTGCCCCAGACCCAGCTGGCCATCTGCGTTCAGGCCCCACCCCCACACGTTGCCATCGCTGGTCAGCGCCAGAGTGTGCTCAGAGCCCACAACCACCTCCTCAATGAAGTGACCGGCCAGCGTCGTGACCTTCTGCGGAGTGCAGTGACCTCTCATCTGAGCCTCCGTCTGTCCTATCAAGCGGTCCTGACCCCAGGTCAACACGAAACCGTCGCGCGTCAGAGCCACCGAGAACTGCGTGCCACATGCGACCTTCTTCACCTTCAGTCCGCTCAGCGCTTCGATCTTGACGGGCGTTGATTTAGCGCTGGTGTTGCCCAGGCCAAGCTTACCGTAATCACCGTCCCCAAAGGCCCAGGTGGTGCTGCCGTCAGCCGACACGCAGACAGTGTGGTTGAGCCCACATGCGACCTAATTAACGCAAATTATAAAGGGCGCAGGGGAGCAATCACTCACGTGTCCTATGTGGTAGTTCTCCAGCGCCTTCACCCTCTCCGGTGTTTTCCTGTTGCACACAGTTCCCAGACCCAGGCGGCCGTAATCCCCGTTGCCAAACGTCAGCAGCTTGCCATCGACCGTCACCACTGCACTGTGTTTGAAGCCACAAGCGATCTACAGACAGACGTCATTGCACGGCACGCAGTTGATTTGCAAATACCTGAATGACCTCCTCTCCCTGCAGAGCCTCAATCTGTCGTGGCCTCCTCTGCCGGTCGCTATTGCCGTGACCTAGTTTTCCATAATCTCCGTCTCCCCAACTGAACACCTCTCCGCTCTCAGTCAGAGCCAAACTGTGTCCATCTGACCCCACAGAGGTCACCAGCTGAGTGACCACAAAACCCTGCAGAGCTGACACGATGGTCAGCGAGTGCAGGTCATCGGAATTGCCCTGACCAAGGCGACCGTAGCTGCCCTCTCCACACGCGAGCACCGTGCCATTGGCCTGGATGACAAACGTGCAATTCTGACCACAAATGATCTGAAAAGAGGAGAAAATATTCAGAGGAGGTGAAAGTGGAGGAGGAGGTGGAGGAGGCTGACCTGCTGAGCAGAGGAGAAAGAGGAGGTGTGGAGGGGAGTGAGCACGCTTCTGCCTGCTTCACATAGCTGGCCGTGCCTGCCGCCCCCCCACAAGTACGCGTCACATGACCCCCCCATCTGCCAGTCGTCTGGGTGCTGCACAGACCAAGCGATGATGGCAGCGTCCTTCTGCACATCCCACTTCAGGTCATCCTGCTAATGAGCTAATGTTTGTGATGAATGCAGTTAATTATTGCACTCACTTTGTAGCTGCTGGCGAAAGGCAGAGGTCGTCCGGTGCTCAGTGCTTTGCATGACTTGAGGGCCATGGTGAAGTTGTGCAGCCAATGCCACTCACTGAGCACTGAGCTCTCGGCTGCTGTGTGGTGCAGGGGAGGAGAAGGGCTGTGGCAAAGCACTTGGTCCAGCCCCAGACCCACGGCCAGGGTGCACAGGCAACGCAGGAAGACGCTGTTCAGCAGCTGCTCTCCGTTCTGCACAAAAGTCTGGAGCACAAGAGACGTAGGAATGACCACAACGGAGAGAGATGCAAACCTTTTCGTGGCTGAATTGCTCCTGCAGTATGAGCGGCAGTCGTAGCAGGAGAGCCCTCAGGCACGGCGCTTTGTGGAGGCCCACGATGCCATGTTGCCGCAGTCGGCCTCTGCTCACAGCGAGCACCTTGTGTCTCCGATAGTGCTCGCTGGTCATGTGCACCAGATGAACGTCCTTGGAGCGAGAGAATGAGGCGGCTAGACTATGGTCAGCGTGCCACGACAGAGCGCTGCATGAACCGGCGCCAGTGATTGTCTGCACGAGAGTGGCGTCCGCAACAGACCAGATGTTGAGCCACCCGGAAGAACAGGCGGAGGCCAAGAGCACGTGGCTGGGGTTAAAGGTCAGGGCAGTGATGCTGCTGAGGTGGCCAGAGAGGCGCACTTGCTTGCACTCTGCCTCATTCCAGAGCTGCGAGCAGATTGTGTAATAGAAGATGAGAAAAGAACAGCACTCACCTGATATGTATCCATGCGCGGCAAAGAGGGGCACAGCGTTGCCTGCATCTGTTTGCACGTCCTCACATACACAGATCCATCTGCACAACCGCTGCAGCCAAAAGCAAATGACATCAATGACCTCAAAGGTTACTCCCTATCACAATTAAAAGCACTTACACAGCCAGCATGAGGTCAGTGCTGTCGGAACAGTGGTCGCACCACACAAAGCAGGTCACGCAGCTGCCGTGGCTGAACGCGTGCTGCAGCTGCAGCCGACCTGCGCTTTTGTTCCACACTTTGAGTTCGGATTCAGCGGTCGCCCAGGAAGCCAGAAGGCGACCAGTGGGGTCCCACGACAGACCACAGACGCCGAGCTGCAAACAGACGAGCATTATAAACACAACACCTGCTGTGGCTGGTTACCTTGTGGCACTCTATGCCCAGCACAGTGCTGCCCCCTGCCACCGCTCCAATGTTAACGCGACCGTCAGCAAAACCCACGATGAACGAGCGGTCATCCTCCAACCACTCAAGGGCAGACACCGCGACTGAAAGACAATCTCCTGAATCAGCTGACTCAGCAGAACGACCCACCTCCATCTCTCCTTGAGACGTGCGTCATTTCTGTGCGGTTGAACGTGGGGCCGTCCGTTACCACGGTGACGGCCACCGTGCCGTTGATCCTTCCAATGAGCAGCGTGTCGATGGTCACGCCCTGCATGAGGATGCGACGAGGGAACATCAGAGCAGTCACATGATTGGGCTGGACGTCCAGATGACCTCTGCCCCCTGCTCAACAACCAATCAGACGACGCAGCCACAGCAGGCTCACCCAC
Organism: Capitella teleta; assembly: GCA_000328365.1. Taxonomy (NCBI): domain Eukaryota; kingdom Metazoa; phylum Annelida; class Polychaeta; family Capitellidae; genus Capitella; species Capitella teleta. The sequence goes on along the minus strand of KB305155.1, from coordinate 200,800 downwards.
CTGACACGCTCCATATGTTGACCATGTTCAGCACAGCGCCCGCCAGCAGCTTACCAGTGCAGCTCCACGTGACGTGGTTGAGGAATCCTTCGCCAGAGTCAGCCGACCGATCGTCCGTCATTTGGAAGACGCAGGTTTGCTGGAGGAACTGGTGACTTCGGTTCGGCAGACTCCACACGCGCACGGTCAGGTCCTGGCCCACGGACGCCAGTAGGGCCTTCCTGGGGTTGTAAGTCACGTGCGTGACACGGTTCTCGTGCGCTTCCAGCACAGAGACAGGACAAGCGGGGATGTCTCCCGCGAGGTCAGCCAGGCATCCCCCCAGCCCCGCCCCCCTGCCCTGATTGGCCAGCGTCCTGAGCAGTTGCTGAGTGGCCCACTGGCGATGCTGAGCATGCAGCCGAGCGGAGAGGATGCACGCGGAGAGGGCGTTGGCCAGGTGCAGGGGTCCACATCCCCTGGGAGGAACATCGGACGAAGGAGAAGCATCCATCTCTGGAAGAGAACGGTTTCAGCCGATGCATCTCAGGGGGATGGCGCTTGCCTTTGATTATATCACCAAGGGAAGTTGAGTGAACAGAGGCCGCCAGCAGAGAGACCAAGGCTTGCGTCACAGCGAAGCAAGGGCTGGAGAGCGCCTTTTGGTCGGAGGGTTCGCTGTGCCTGGTCAGGGGGCTGGGGTGCATTCGTTTGGCATCTGCGATGAGGGAGGTGTTGAGGCCCATGGCGGCCGTCATCAGCTCCTTCGAGCGGATGATTTCAAATCAGGTTCACAAAATCCCAGGTTAGCTAACCTGCGTGCAGAGCTGAACCAAGAGTTGAGAAGCGGAAGGGTTGTTCTGCACGAGGGCCCCTATGGCAGCGCTCAGGCAGCTGAGGTTCGCATCGGGAGATTTATTCCTTCCGGAGGCACACAAGCGCATCAGCTTCACCACCAGTTGCACATCCGCCAAGCCCATACGCTCAAGACCAGTGGAGAGGCAGGAAGTCTCGCTGTCACAACACAAGGTCAAAAGGTCAAAAGGTCAGAGGTCAGACATTCACCTGAGAGAGAGCAGCGTGATGGCCCTCAGCACAATGGCGCGCGCCAGCAGGACTTGCATGGCGGAGGTAGTTCGTCTGAGCGCCACCAGGCGGTCCCTGGCAGAGTGCAGCTGCGTGGCTTGCTCACCGAGGCTGGCACGGGGGCACGCCTCTTGAGGGGAGCACAGGTTGCTGTCTGCTCACAGAGAGCAATGCATTGTGGGAACAAAACACAGCACACCACTCACTGATCATCGACACAAGGTCATCTGCGTTGTAGCATGTGCAGCTGATGAACTTTGACCCCAGGGGGTCAGGCTCAGCAAAGGTCACGGGGTCAGCGACCGGACGCCTGCCAGTGAGTCCGAGCGACCCCATAATGACCTCAAACTGCTCCAAGCCCTGCATCTGCGGATCGGAAACCTCAGGCAGAATATCCGTCTCCTCTGTCAACAGGAACGCATGAGAAAGCGAGCAACCAAAGAGCAACCAAAGAGCAGCGCACCTTGTTCAAAAGTCGACTCCACAGAACCGAGCAGATCCGGAGCAATCATCAGCAGTTGAGCGTAGCTGAGGCCACGAGCCTCGCTGTGCGTGGGGCGGGAGGTGCTGCCACCTTCCTTGTAGCGCTGGTAGCACTGCATGCAGAGAGCGAACGGATCAGCAGAAGCACCACACGCTCCGCCTCCACGATCGTCCACCAGACGATCGCCCATGAGCACACGCCTCTGGGGGCAGCACAGGCCCCCGCACCCGGGATGGCTGGTCTTCATGTGTCGCAGGACGTTCACCACAAGGGCCCCACACAGCTCACACAGGTCGAGGTCCAAGCCGTGATTGGCAGTGGTGTCAACCTCCTCCCCCGGGTCATGCATCACGGCTGACTGCACTATCGCTGGCGGCTGCCCAGAACCCTGCTTAATTTATGCAAATTTATTCAAATTTTATGCGCTCACAATTTCGAGGTCCTCGATGTGGAAGTCAGCACTGAGCATGTCGTCCATCGTGTCATCGTCGAGGAAATCCTCGTCCATTTCGAGGGGAAGGGCTCCGTATGGCTGCCGTTCTGCGTCTCTGGGGTCAGCCATGAGGGTGCCTCTGGTGGAGGCAATGCTGCCCTCTGAATCCAAGTACAGGTGCTCAGCATCTCGGTTGCCTAATATGCTAATTTATGCTAATTTATGCTAATTAATGCGTGGCGCACGTACCGGATCTATTGAGGATATGGAAGAAGCGTCGAATATCGGTTTGTGGGTTGCGCCTGGGCCTGTATCGCCTGAACAGCGAGAGCAGCTCATTGGAGTTAGGGCCTTCAGGGGTAGCCACGTGGCGTCGCTCTGAGTCGCCAAAGAACTCGGGAGGCTCCACGTGGAACGGGGGGCTCTCGCCCGTCAGACTGTGGCTGCGCAGGTTACCGCACGAAGACCTGCACAGAGCACCTTCACAAAGATCTGCTGCCGCATCTCCACGCTCACCTTTCTCGCTGCTGAATCTGCAGCGGTGCATTCTGGGAAGCCTCCTGCTGCGGCGTAGGAGGCTCACTGACGGTGCCGGCCGGGAAGGAGCCGTTGGAGGGAGCGGACGCTGCTTGCTCCGAGGGAACGGAGGAGGCGGGGGGCTCAAAGGGGTGGTCTATCATCCACGTGGCCAGGGCATTGACAGAGCTCGCTCGTAGTTCTCTTGAGGTGCCTGAGAGCAGAGAGGTCAAGAGGTCAGGAGGTCAGGAGAGCGGAACACGCACCTGTGCTGTCCAGGGCAGTCATGATGTGCGGCAGACTGAAGCCCATGTCCAGCAGAGGAGCAGCGACCGGGGGAGGGGGAGGGGAGGTGGAGGAGGCTGAGCGGTTGGGATCCGTGATCATGGATGGGGTCAGGGTTGTCGTGGGTTCACCCGTTGTCCTTGGCAATGGCCAGGGAGGACTGGGTTCCCTCAGGTCAGAGGTCAGCGCCCTCCTGGAAAGGAGGTCAATCGTGAAATGAACAAACGTGAGCACTCACAGCAGAGGGTTGATGGGGGAGGTCCTGCGCGAAGACAGCGAGGGCAGCTCCATCGACCGCAAGGCACGCGATCGCGAAACTTCACGACTGAAAATGGAAAGTGATGAAGATGAGGAAAAAAGAGCGAAGATTAAAAATAACCTGATTGGAAGAACAGGAGGAGGAGAAGGCGGAGGGGGGAGGTCGCAGAGACTGGACACATTTGGCAGCTGCAGGTCAGGCAGGCTCGTTTGCGGAGGCTCAGGCCTTGAACTCTTGACCTGACCTTCATTGGGGTCAGAGCCAGTCAACGCCTGCAGCTCCTCTGTCAAAGAACGACGTCAATCAAAAGGTCACAGGTCGCAGTCAATACAAACCCATCTTGGCTTTGAGCCCGATGCTTTGCTGAGCCTGATGCTGGACTGACGCCTGGTAGAGCACGCTGTGAGCTCTCTCCAGCTCAGCCACGCTCAGTGTTCGCTTGATGGGGGAGGGCAGGACAGCTCGCTTCACCATCTGCCGTATGATGTTGCGAACCATGTCCTTGAGGTCATCGTTCTTGGTCATGTCGCTGTGTATGATGAGGGGATCAAGGAGGCAGCTGCTCCCGAGCAGCACGTGCAATGCCTTCAGCGCCCCCAGCTGAACGCTGGCCACCAGATGCATTTCAAATTCTTTCTCTGAACTTTTCAGGTTCAGAACGGGTTCCTTCGGTCTAACAGGGACCTCCGGGTCCCTCTCAGGAGGTGTAGGGTCTTCCTTGGGGGAAGGCGTGTCGTCCTCCCTCACTGCGCTGATCAGGGAGGTCGACATGCCTTCGTTGAAGTCGGATAACCCTTCCTCCTCGTCATCATCGCTGCTTTCGCACGCTCTGCTCACCACTGGGTGCTTCTTGTCTGCGTTGTGATCTTCGCCTTCTCCGAGCGCTCGTGCGATGTCTGCGTCCAGTTTCTCTTCCAGTTGCTGTGCCTCTGTTTTGCAGCGTTCTTTGAAAGCGTCGGCCATTGGCTTCTTTGGTCGGGGGAAGAGAGGATTGGAGAGGATTTTCTCGTCGCTGATGAAGGTCAGTTTGGTGAGGCCGTCCAGCAGACCGGTGGTCAGTCCAGTCATCATCTCCGGTTTGAACGCTGGCGCTTCGATCGGTTCTAAGTTGCTCAGTGCGACATCACTGGAAGACGCTCGTCTGAGAACAGAAGCAATGAGAGACGGAAGCATTATTCACCTGACTGAAGCCTCTGTGTCGTCCCAGAGTACTTTAGCGCACGGAGCATCCTTCTTCAGCAGACCGAGGAGGGTGCCTGTCAAGGTGCTCTGCTTCTTCACGCATCGGCCGCCCATCCTGAGCCCCCGATCAACGCCCCCCATCACAACCAACGCTGGCCAAATCTGCCGGCAGAAAGAGAATAAAAGCGCCGAGCGCACGGACCGACTGACCTCTTTGCAGATGATCTGTGTGCTCAGAGCGGAGAAGTCCGATCCAACGTCCTTCTTGATTTGCTTCTGCAGATTTTCCTCCTGCTCCATCTGAGCATCGATTGACATTTCTAGGAAGCACAAAAATGGCGCCGTGAAATGGATTTCCAGGAACGGCACCAACCTGCGTCTGGGTCCTTGGGTTCTTCTGGGCTGCGGTCAGGAGACACGGACAAGCGGTCAGCCAAGCGTCCAGCCGGCTGCAGGCGGCTCAGCAGCGCTTCATTCACGACGGAGTTCCACGCTTTCTGGCTGTGCAGAAGTCGCAACAGATTGCATAACGCCTCGCTCTTAACGGCGTGAAAGGGAGCGCAATGAGGGTCCCCAGGGAGGAGAGGGGGAGGGCCACCCTTCACCATCATGTCCGTGATCTTAACCTGCAAGCAATTAAATGAGGCTTTGTTAATTGCAATTACATGAGGCTTTCTTGATTGCAATTAAATGACGCTTTGTTAATTGCAATTGAATGACGATTTCTTGATTGCAATTAAATGACGCTTTGTTAATTGCAATTAAATGACGCTTAGCAATCAGACCTTTTCTCCTGGGTTGCTGCTGTAGAACATGACACAGGGGAACAGTTCAGGCCCATCCACGTCTTCAAACGCCACTTTTGGCTCCTGACGAATATTCACAATTATGCAAATCAACAGATGGGGCCTCTCACCTCTCCGTTCTTCCCGAACGAGATTGTCTTTGCGTGCATGTCCAGGATGCACGTGATGTAGTCCCCCTGCGTGAAGCCAGGCAGCGTCAAACTCTGTTCGCCGTTGTGGTACAGATTGCCGCTGTACGCACGGTACAGCCACATGTCGCTGGTGGTTCTGTGGCTAAAGTCCTTGAGCGGCCATTTGGAGACCCCAACGCAGGTTCCTTCATTGCCTTTGTTCTCTTTCACAATCAGGAACTGAAAGAAGGATTCATCCGAGTGACCACAAGAGAGAGTTCACTGACCTTCCACTGGTAGCAGCCGGACGACACGGCCATCGCGCAAAGGCCGTAGCCCCGCCCCCCTGCGCCATGAGCCAGCGTGTGACCTTGTTCTATGGAGCAGCAGAACATCCTCCCGGGGTCAAAGTTCATGTCCGACATGACCAGGTTCTCTGGTGTTTCTGCCGCGTCAGCTGTTTCCTCTGCTGTCGACGAAAGTTCCTCGATTCGAGTTTGCAGATTTTTTATTTCTGAGTGAGCGTTTGAGGTTGCCATGGCGATGGGAGCAGACCACATGGCGGCAGAGAGACTGTCGAGCAGCGTTCCTACGACCTAAGAACGACGTAGAAAGTTCAGCCGCTGCTAACACATTCACCGAAACAGAAGTTCAGGGCCCACACCCTGTCACTGGCACGTGCCAAAAAAGCCTCTACTTCAACGCTATATATAGCTATATATTTTACATATCAGGATAGTTTTGTTTTCTTGTGAATCTAACGATATAAGATTCAACATCATACATACAACTACATGTACTGAATACAGCTCTGAACAACACACACTTTGGTGAAAACCACACCTTCGCAAGCAAAAAGCTGAGAAAATCGCAGTTTTCTCTCAGCTACCGGTATGACCAGCATAACACACATTGTGATTACAGAGGTGACGTTGTGTAGGCATAACATTTACCGCACGATAACGACCCCGGTAATTAGCAGATCAAAGGATGAGAATAACAATTATAATTATAAAATCAAGAGTTTGGGCTGGCTTCAGTCCCTAATTAGCTCGCTTTCCCAAATCCCACAGAACACGTGACAAAAGATGCATCCATGATGTAAGAAATGCAGCGATGATCATCATCAACTACAGTCACCCCTCGCAATCCAAACACCCTTGGTTTTACAAATTTTTTTTCGAACAGTGGGGACGTTCGGATTGGTAAACATGAGCAACAACAGGAAATGTCCTGTAATCATGCAATGCACGTCTATCAAAATTACAGAGATGACGCAAAAGCGGTTGATGCATGCGCCTATGGCTTCAACTGCAAAGACGGGAATCTCATCTTTGGCGGTGAATGTGTTCATGATATGCAAATGGCATTCACAAAGATCTCTTTATCCAAACTCATAAAACAATAAAAGTTCACTGACCTCCTTCAAATGAAGAGGATTCGCCTCAGAGCAGAAAGGAAGAACCGATTCCATGAAATGAATCCCTAGGAGTCTCGTTCGGGTGTCACCCACAATTGGAGCCCCTGCAAATGGGATGAGAAGGATGAGGGGTGATTGCAAGAGCACTCGTACCTGAACGATGGTATCCGATGACCTTGAGCAGCAGAGTAGTCCACTTTGGGGAGGAAGCCATCATCCGCTTCATTGGCAAAGTGCCAGCAATCCTCCTGATCAGGGAAAGCAGGTCGCCCAGGTAGTTCTCAATGGTATCTCTGCCAGATTCCACTCCCGCCCCCAAGGACTCCATCAGGACGTCTGCCTGACCCCAAAGGACGTCCAACACAGACTGCAAGACGCTCGGACTGAGGTCGTCAGCCAACCAACTGACGACACAATTCATGAGTGAGTTGCAACAGGGGCCGTAGAGGCACTCACCCAACTGACACTGCTAAGATGTGCAGTGCGCGTGCACTTGCGACCGTGAGCAGAGTGTCCAGGTGCGAAGTGCCGTTGTTGAATATCACAGAACACGAAGATTGGCACAGAGCCAAGGGCGAGGCACACAAATGCGAAAGCACAGGCAGCAAACCACAGGAGACAGCCAGCGACACATCCACAACGTCAAATTTCACGCTGGTGGCGAAGATGGTCAGGAGGAGAAACTTCTTAGCGGCATCTGCAAGGACACTGACCATGGTGTTGTTGCAGGGGGCGCTTTCGTTTACCGTTCAGAGGTGCGGTGTCTGCTGTGCGTGACTGCAGCGCCACCACTTGCTCGTAGACGCGATGCCCCGTGATCTGGATGGCCGCTTGCGTGGAGCAGCGAGCAGTTTTGATTCCATCCTGCGTCATACATAGAGAGGCGATTCATCAGCAGGGAGCTCGCTCGTACCTGGTAGTGGAATCCGGAGTAAAGGTTTGTTGATTCGGAGAACAGCGCAGAAGAAAGACCAAAGCAGGCGGAGAAGAAGAGGAACTGAACGGAGAGCAGCAGGGAGGCACCTTCGCTTTTGCTCAGCAACATCTCCAGGATCTGGTTCTGCGCCTCCAAGCGACACTGCAAGCGGAGCGTCATGTGACCTTGACCCCTGACAACCCCTGACTGACCTCTGCCCTTTCCTGCTGGCACGCCATCGCGATCGCTAGTTTCAGAGGGTCGTCAGCATCGTCGCCAGACATCAGCTTACAGAAATCGACCTCCTTCATTCCCGTGCTCAGAATGCTCAAAATATTGGAGGCGATTTTGTGCAGAGCGCTGTTATGTTGCTCAGAGGACGAAGGGGAAGCCTGGTTCAGGCGCCTCAACCTCTCGTGCCACCAACGCATCTTCCGGAGCCTCTCTTTGGCGAGCATCAACGAATCCACGTGGCCATCTGAAAAGAGTGCGTTAGATCAGTGGGATGAAGAGATGCTTGACCCCTGACCCCTGTTCTCCTCTTGCAGGCATCCGCTGTGATCCTGTAGCACATTGGGGCTGTGTGTTCCGGATGAGGTTTCTCTTTGGCAGCAGATCTCTTCATCTCTCATTCTGTGCAGCTGTGGATCGCTTCCTGACAACTTACGAGCGTTCTCCAGATTCGAAACCAGGGCAAAGTCAGAGGACAGTGAACTCTTGGTGGCGCCACCTGCAGGAATAAATGCTGCTTACTGATTGACCCCTGTTGAACTTTAACCTTTGAGAACCGGTTGCACTCCAATGAGAAGGAAGGAGCACTTCTGAATGATCTGCCGGCATATTTGGTCATAGAGCGTGCTATCCGGATGCATGATTTCATCTGCCATATACATTAATTAGAATTAATTAATTAATTAACTATCTCACCGTCGTGCATGTCTCCATCTTCAGAGCCTCCTTCTCGGATCTCCTCCGTTGCGTGGAATGCCCACAACTTGCGCCTCATTTTGTAAACGTACAAAAATATCTCAGCCAGCTCAAAAGACGGCTCAGAGCCGGGCAGCGGTTGAGCGGTGGCTGAGCCACAGTGGCGCAGGAGGGTGGCGAGAAGGAATCGGGACACGGCGTCCAGGAAGAAGTCTCCGTCGATTTCACTCGTGTCCAAATCTGAATGATTTAAAAACTAAATTAGCATAATATTACTCATGAATATTCATACTGACCTTTGCCCTTGGCCCACTGCTCCATGAAGACAAACAGCGATCTTCCTTGAGCAGACCCCAGCGCCAACTGCCAGAGCAGAGTGAGATCGTGTCGCTCGGCAGAATCGTTCAATCCCTGAACGAAGGTAGGCAGGGGAAGTGGACTCTGCATCTGTTGTGTGCTCCACACGTCAACCGCCGCTAAGACCCGCTCTGCCCACACAAAACATTCAGCGCTCACAACGCAACGCAACCACACTGACCAATATCCGCAATGGATGCCAGCAGACCATTGCCGAACACAGGACCGGTTAGGGTCACCTCCGTTATCTTCTCACTCGGAGAGGGGGCGGGGCCATACACCATTCCCCCGAGGCATCGGCCAATCAGCAGAGAGCAAGTTCTCTCCATGTCTACCAGCCACACCCATCGAGTGACCTTCTCGGGAAGGGGAATTTTACCCACGTCCAGGCTGCTTGGAGTGGCTGCAGAAAGAACCTCATGATCTACTCCGTCGAATGCTTCAGAAAGATCAAACCGTGCAGAGGCCATTCCATCTCCTGCTTCTCAAGGACATCTGCGGCCGGAAGAAGTCGATTCAAGACGTCTAATTTGGTGAGAAGAGAGAGAAGTTCATGCAGAAGTGGACGGATGCAGTGGACAGGAAGCAGCAGCAGAGCGGTCAGCAGACTGGACAACATGCACCCAGCCGGACACGGCAGCAGGATGTCTGCGCAACAATGCGTTAGATCAAACTCACATCTCATTGACCGTAAATACCATTCATGATTTTCAGCATGTTGTCTGATTTCTGCCCCTGCAAGAGCTGAATGGTGCGTTCAATGATGTCGCCACACAACGGGAACATCAGCGACAGGTGTTGGTGCAGCAGACAGATCGCCCCCTGCAACTCCTGGCTGACGTCAGCCGAGTGAGCCAGGCAGTGGGCCAGGAGGTGTTTATGCAGAGAGGCAAGCAGCTCCCTCAAGTGGCCGGGAGGGGAAACGCTCCCTTCGAATTCGCCGAAACAATCTTCCGCAGATTTCTCCGCATTTCGACTGAGTGCATTGAAACACTGCTCCTGAAAGACGACGCGATTAAAAGGAGAACAAAGACCTGATCGAGGGACTCACGACGTGGAAACCCAAGTTCTTGAGGAGGGTTTTCATGAGGATGCCAGCCAACTGGTTGTCAGGGGCAACGCTTTCCCCCCCTCCGCTAGTGAAGCCGAGAACAGAAGCGACGTGGCTGTTGTCACGGAGACTGTTGAGAATGATCGTGACCTGCTGGCGCTGTGGGTTCAAAGTTCAAAGTTCAAAGCAGTTGATTATGTGGTGAGTAAATGACCTGTCCGCGGGAGAGGGAGCCCCAGCAGGTTGGTCCCTGGGGAAGGAGAGTGTGCAACAACTCCATGCGCTCAGCCAGCGGAGGAAGCAGAAGAGGCGCACCGATCGATAAAGACTCGTTGACGGCCTAGATAAGCAAATAATATGACATCACACAAGGTCATTGACCCCACCTCCTGCACTGATAACGGAGTCTCCATGTCCATCATTCGAAAGAGGAGATTGCGCAAGAGTTTGGCCTGTGAACCGAGAAGCGAAGTGGAGACGTCACCAGCCAAAGCGAGCAGCAAGTGCGTGATGAGCAGACGAAGGCAAAGCAGCACAAAGTGCTCTTGCTCTCTGAGGAGGAGGAGCAAAGTGAGGTCAGAGCAGAGGGGGGAGGCAGGTACCGACTCTTTGGAGGGGAAGGGAGACACCGGCTGATCCGAATCGAATCCATCACAGTATCGTTCGAGGAAACTGCGCAGAAGGGAGAAGGTGGATTCTTGGAGATCTACACAGAACGGCCGATGCCACGAAACGACTTGACTGCAAAACAAACTCAGTCATGATGCACGTAATAAAAATGAAAATTAATTTTCAATTTTTATGATGTATTACACGCACCGATCTCTGGGGACAGCAGTCCAGGCCAGACTGTGAGAAGTTCCGGCCGATATCTGGTGAACCAACACTCCGTCTAACCCCATGACCTTCTTGGGTCGCGTCACGGGGCTCTGGCTGTGACCTTGACCGCACTGACCCATGGCGTTGTTGCCCCACGCGTAAACCTCATTATCTGCAAAATTCAATTCAGGTTTAAATGAATGCGTGACAGGTTTGAACAATTGTGAAAATGTGAGAGAAACCTCTCTCATAACATGAAAACAGTGCAAGCAAAGAACTCATCAATGATTGAATAACACAAATGTTAAATTTGCAGGAATTTAAATGGTTTGAAACATATTTTTAGGAAACTTTAGTCAGTTGATGAAACAATTTTCTGACCATAAATGGGAAGAGAACAGAAATCACAAAAGATGAGTAATTGAAAAGCAATAGAGAAGCCCTTGAATAGATGATATTCCTGTTGTAATTATGCAACGTAGCTCACCATGTGTTAGGGCCAAGCAGTGGCTGTCACCATGCGAAATATCAACAACGCGCAAATTGTGGAAGTCCTCGATCAGACGTGGTCTCAGGTAGGTTGATTCGGCCATCCCGCTGCCAAGGCAGGGTCCAGTGCCCCAGGCATAGACCTAAGGGTAAGCAGAGGTTAGCGCTTGCACAGGGCGACTAGTGGCGCCACCTGTCCAGATGAAGTCAACGCCAGAGACGAGTGGCTTCCACAAGCGACTTTCCGGATGTAAAGACCAGCGAACGCGTCTACCACTTTGGGACGATAAACGCGATTAGCATCTTCGAAACCGAGTTTTCCTTTGAGAGAATAAAGCATTTTATGAAAGTAAACAATAAGAAGAGAGAGTTAGTACCTCCGCCAAATGTCCACACGGTGCGCCCGTCTTGAGAGACAGCGATCGTGTGTGAACTGCCGCACGCGACTTGGCCGACGTTTGAGATGTCTTTGACCAAAGTGGGAACGTTCCTCCCACTGTTGTCTCCGTGTCCTGAGGAAGACGGCGTTTGAATAAAGACAGAGCCCATCGTACACTCACCCAGCCGCCCAAAGTCTCCCTCCCCCCACGTGTACAACTGGCCATCTTCAGTGACAGCGGCACTGTGTCTGTACCCGGCACAAATGCACTTGACGACCTGTAGAAAAACAAAGGTAGAAATCAACCAAAATCCACACAATCTCCGACCTTCCCAGCCAGCGGTCCTTGAATCAACTTGGGATATTTCTGCGTGGATATATTTCCGTGTCCCAGTTTTCCGTAATCACCTGCAAAGTACGTGCATACGTGACCGTGCTTTCACCCCTTTCCTTGCTCACCGTCCCCCCAACTGAACAGCGCCCCTTCCACCGTCAGAGCAAGAGTGTGTCCGTCAGATCCTTTGGACGAAGATATTTTCTTCACGAGATGAGTTGCGTCGAAGGAGAGTTTCTTGGGAGCGGTCTGGTTGCTGGAGTCTCCCAGTCCGAGGCGACCGTAACTTCCCTTGCCGCACGCACTCACAGCTCCATCGTTATCAATCACAAACGTGCAGTATTGGCCAGCCTCCAACTGAAGTACTCAGGTCACATGTGACAGTCATTACACGTAACCAACCTGTTGAACTTTGGGGAAATTCGTGACCAGTTTGGGTTGGAGGATTTTCTCGCTGGTTCCCTCTGCTAATTGGTGGCTGCTGTTGCTTCCCCACGCGTACACGACGCAGGAGTCAGCGTCAGACGGTGGCGCCACGCACGTCTGCTTATCTGCGTGCGTGACGTCGTGAGCGATGAAAGTTCTGGTGTAGTGAGACGCAGAGCTGAAGATCTGAGGAGGAATTGGATTAAAAAAATGCTAATTATAGAACCTGTGTTACCTCCTCCATTAAACAAACTGCGGCTTGGTACAAAGGCGTGAAACCCTCACTGTCATCCAGACCATGTTTGGCTAAACAATCTGAATCCTAAAAATAACGACAAAATGTACATAAAGCGGATTTTTAGATGTTAAAACAAACTTTGTTCATTTGAGATAAGATGTCGTTGAACGTTGCCACGGAGATGCAAGCGGTGGGCTGTCCTGACGAAGCACACAGCGCCATCTCCATCCACTCCAGCAGGTAGCTCAGCGACCCTCTCTGCACGCAGAGCAGCAGAAATAGTTCACACGCAAGCCGCTTGCCCAGCGCATCAGCCGGGGACTGAGGCTGACTGACGCTCTTCAGGAAGCTGGTCACCTCCTTCAGGGACGTCAGCCCCAGCGCCGGAAGTTTCGATTCGTTTGAGAGGGACAGCGGAGGAAGCGAGTGCAGGACCCCCAACGCCGTTTGCAGGACGTCGTTGCAGAGGTTGAATTCAGTGGTCATTTGAGACGCCATGGCCCAGTTCTGACGCAGCAGAGAGAACAAGAGAGAGAGGCCGGTTCGCACGCCCATTTCAACCAGGGCGTCTGATCCTCGTGGCGATGATGTCTTCTGTGCGTCACAGGTGGCGGCCGCATTCTTGCTCATGGCAGATTCATTGTTGTTGCCGCTCTGGTGATACTTGGTTGAAATGGCGTAAAATATTCTCCGGAATATCGTCAGTCTCTTTTGCAGCAAAGAGCAGAAAGGTGAGTCAGCGCACACTGCTCGTCCGAGATTATTCTGACTGGCAAGTAGCTGCTCTAGAAAGTGCGCTTGCTCAGTGGAAGTGAGTTTCTCAGAGTCGAAATCAGGTAGCGGAGGTCCTTTCAAGTGGAGCACCTGATCGGAGAGAGATGATATCAGGAGAAAGACAATGCGAAGGGTCACTGACCTCCTGAGGGGTTGCTATGACCTCCTGCATGAGCACCAGGCGCTCATAGAGCTCTGAGGCGCCCTCGCGACCCATGGCTGATTCCAGGTTCTCCGCCACCCACGCTGTGTTCAGGTGCTCAGCCCACTTCATCTTCACACAGGGGCTGGACGACATCTTCTACAACCTGCTTCTCTGAGGACCAAACACAAAGTGCTTTATAACATGCAGCTGCATCTTGCTTTTGATTTTTTTCCAGCAAAGCCACAGGCGGCAGAGCTCGGAGAGAAAAAAAAAAGAAAAAAAAAGTAAAAAACACAATAACAACAAAAACAAGTCTGATCAATGTTGCTCAGACAAACTTCACAAAGAGGCTGGTTTTTAGTTATTTTCAAAACTTTGTTTGAATCTCTGACAATTAGTTAACTTCGAAGAAAACACAAAAATCAAGTACTGATATTGATAACAACGACCATATCATCATGTGACCCGTATTGCATAATTACTGATGAAGCTATACCTGATATTTATTACAATGGCGGATGTTGGGGCTGAGGCGTCCCTTCCAAGACCGCCAGCATCAAGTGTGCAATTGGTGTTATTGTCAAAATGTACCACTCACCTAATAGTCAGGGAGCCGATGAAGGTCTGTTCAGCGTATTTCACGAGTTTGAAGCACTTCTTGAATCTGTTTATCAGCTGTTTGTCATCTTCGCTTGGACTTTAAATCTAATTCTTACACAGCAACTACTAAATTTATCAATGCGATTAAGTAACATCACACAAAATAAATGCGAAAACATCAGTGAACGCAAGGCGAAGCTTGCACGCAGAAACTCCAAAAGTGTCCACATAGCGAGCTTATTGGTCATTTCGCGTCTGATGGTTATTTTAAGTGGGGTTTTAATACATTATGTTCAGAATTAGACGCAATTAACCCGAATCAGTACGGCTTAATGCCTTCGACGTTACCGGATCGTACGTAAATTGAGATTCAGTGCGTTGTTGTTACAGCAAGGTATATGTATTAACTCTAATACTCGTGGCAATATTTTCAATTTGATAATTTTGAGGTTCATTTTTCATTAATATATCTCGAAATAGTTCCAACTCGAGGCCATGTGACACATCATTTCAAAACGAACTATTTCGATCTCGCGATGTTATTCATAAGGCATGTTTTCTTGGTAGCGTTTTAACACCCCAAACATAACTGTGCATGCGCCCCACGTACTTCCGGCACGTGCGTTTGTTTACATCGCGAGTCTCGTGTTAATGTCAAATCTCCACAGGTTTTTAGCAAGTTACAAGCTATGAATCAGCTTCCAGCTGATCTTGCAATGCTGTGAGACGCAATGGTGAACCAAGCAGCTACTCATCTGTTGAAGAGGGCGTTGTCATGGAAACTGATTCGACAAATACCTCGATTCACCCCGAATCAAAGTGATGGCGCTTCAACCAAGTCGAAAGATAGTCATAGTGCGACCACGCTCGAAGGGAAGCCCGTGCTCACGTTGTATACGAAAGACGTTTGTTCACTGTGCGAGGACGCCAAGGAAGTACTGGAACCCTTCATGCACAGAGTAAGACATACATATTAGCTTAAATACGATGGGAACGATTACTATTACTTTTAATTTATCATTATCAATGTAAAGGATATATTTGATTTAGTTTTCAGTGATTATAATATATAGGGCGTATATTTTTTTGTTTTCAGTTTAATTTCGAACAAGTTGACATTGAGGCTCCCTCAAACAAGGAATGGTGGGAAAAGTACAAGTTCGAAATTCCAGTCTTCCATCTCAACGGCAAATTTCTCATGAAACACAAAGTAAACACAAAACTCTTGCAACGGAAGCTCGATGAACTGGAGACGAAATGAAAATAATTTAATAGCAAAAGATGGAAAAAAGAAAAAAAGAAAAAAAAAGAAATAAATAAACACAAAACAGGAATAACTTTGTTGTTGAGATTCTTAGATCATCGATTGCTTCCAGAAAAAAAAATATTGCACAGTATTCTATCACATTTGCTCTCTCTGCATAATTAGGTTATGCAGACGGACGGATACATTCTATATTACAACGTTGTGTGAGCGACGTCTGTGACCAGGTCGTCGCTGGCGACGTCTGGTTCGTTGCTGGTCGGTTCTCTTGTTTCTTCATCTTCATTGATATCTTCGGCGATGAGCGACGCTGGATTGATGAGTGGAAACCGACGCAGCGGCATTTCCAAGAGAGGACTCAGAGACGAGTGTCTGTTTCGGTCGAATGAGGCGGATGACGAGCGCAGTTGGTGCTGGATATTGTTGAGGTCGTCAATGACGATTTCGTCGGCTTTAGCCGCATAGTGATTCGGCATCGAGATCACTTTCACGATGCAGTTCGTTCTTCTCCAGTCGAGAAAAACACGGAGGTGATATCTGAGCGCCACCTGTGATGAAAACAACGTGAAATATATCACAGCATTGGAGACTTATTTCAGCTTACAAAACACCACACGCAGTAAATGACGATCAGGAAGGCGGACAAGGATGCGAGGCCAACGACCTCCCAGCGTTCGTTCTCAGTGCTGCTCATGTAATGCAAGGCGCCGCTGCAGCACAACCAAACGCTGACCGCAGCGAGCGGCGTCAGGAGAACGAAACAAACCAAATCGCCAATCATGTTCCGTCGGTCGGACGGTCGTGTCGGGTGCCTGAACCACTGTCGAGATGGAACAATGGATGAAAAGTTCGCAATGAATCTCTCACCGAGCAAAGAGGAGGCGATTCTTCAGACACACAGAACTTGAAGTTGCATATCTCACAGGTCGCAGAGTGTTTGGTGCTGAGCCAACGCTCAATGCAAGACCTGTGCACCAAACCCATGCTGCCGGCACATCTACAGGGAGACAACAAAACCTCCCTCTCCTCCCCTTCGTGACATATGCGACAGAAGAAGCCGCTGCTACTGGCGATACTGTTGCGGCTGCAACAACAAATCATGTCAATAACAATAAACGAACATTCCTGTCTACCTGATTGGGCTTCGGTTGCTGTCGAAATTTATCTGGATTTCGGACGACACGGGAGTGCTGTTCAGGGGAATTTCTTGGAAGCCAGCGTGCGAGGGGCTTTCAGAGTGCCTCCTCAGTGGCATTTGGCCTCCCCTCGGCGAGCGAGACTCCACCAGCAGGGCCAGGCACGGACCGTCCACTAGGTCAGGCGGGGGATAGGCGCTCATGGACCGGGGGCTCATGTAGTTGATCATTGAGTTGGACCGGATCTTGAACGGATGAAATTCTCCGACCAGTATCGGCGATGTTGACCTCTCAGCCCGCTCTTCTTGTCGTGATCCACTGGCCATCCTATAAAGACATTGGTCATCATTATTTATAAATAATCAAGAGTGTCTACTTGGGACTCGTGTATGCATATGAAGTTATGTATATCATTTCGTGAACAGGATTAATTAAAAGTATTTTTAACGGTTCTGATCTACAGCGATCGAGGATATTATGGGTATACGGGTAGAACATATGATGATTACAGTTTGAACTCATTCTCAGTATCCATGCAGACGATTCACTTACTTGCTTTTGGGGTCTGTTCTGATCCAACCGTTGGCGCGATCAGCTTTTAAATAAGTCACTCAGTAGATAAATTGAATGAAATTCCCCAAACGAAATGAACACCTCACAACCGTCGATCTGAGATGAATATTCATGATAATGTACTCAAAGCAAATCTCAATGAGGTTCGTGAGGTTATCGACCTTTTACCCGACACTCTATTTGTGGGTCATGAAGTTAAATGTTGATTCCAACCGTAAAATCCCAGCCACACATTATTGTGACGGTATTATTTATACCCCGATTTCTTCTAATTCACACAGTCACGCCGTCGAAAAATTCTCAACTTCTCTGGATATGCCTAAAAGACATACCAATTAAGTGTTGCCATGGGGACGATGCATGGATATCCGGGGGATAAAGTTCTCATTTTTCCTGTGTAATTTTCGTTTATTTGAAGGGGAATTTATGATCTTTCAATGTGTGAATTAATTCATACGTCTGAATTGCTCAAAATTTCCCTCACGGGGTCAGTGTCCTGGTCAAGAGAACAAACAACCATCGCATCGTAATTTTAATCAGTATTGAAATTAAAATCATATTTTATATTTTATATTTTATATTTTTTATTTTTTATTTTTTATAATGTTTACATGTCACGCGATACAGAATATGACGTCGCTAATTTTAAAGAATTTGTGAATATTCTTTTAGAACTTCACGCTGTTAATGCTCTTAATAGTGATATCGACCATATCGTAAAAGGCGGTGACTTCAACACTGACATCAGCAGGCAACATTCTTTGCACCCTCCTGCGCTTGTGGATTTCTGTCGATCAGGTCGATGGCATTGTGCTGTGAAACTGATAAGTCAAGTGTAGATTTCTCTTACATGAGTGATGTAACCCAAAGCACCTCACTAATCAATCCTTTTGCTGTCTCTGAAAACCTTTTGGATCACGTTGAGTGCATGAAGGTCATAATCTATCCGATCAACTCCCTTTGATATTACGATTCTAATATCACGGCACACTTGTTGAACAGAACAATCCAAATTGAATCGTGCAAAAGAGGGTCATTTGTCAGCATATCGTAGTGAGGTCAGTCGTTTATCACGTGGAACTGAACCTCCGTGGGAAGCACTCTTATGTTGTGATCATAATTGCAATCAACACGCCGATAGTATAGGCCAGTGATACGACAGCATCGTACAGTGCTGCTCCACTGCTGCAATACGCACCATCTCTTCGGGAAAATCAAGATAGATACATAGAAGTTTATTGCGGGACAACACAAATAGTGACATGAGACGAGATGGAATGGAAAGGTCCGCCCTTACCAAGATCGAGCTAAATTATGGTTCAACACCTGGCAGGAAAATGGACGACCAGAGAACGGGCTGATTAGAGATATTATGGTTAAAACCAAAAGGGAATAAAAACGGGTGTCGAAGTGGCTTGTGCGAAATCAGGATCGAATCCTATCTGACCGTATGGCTGATGCGCTTCTATCTAACGAAGTCCATTTTCTGACTAGGGGTGGATGGGTGTAATGAGGATACAGAGGGTCGTTGTCCTCCTGCTTGTCTTGCAAGTGATTCAGCAGGCTCCTCCGTGTAGCCACCTTCAGCTCTGGTTGGTCATCAGAGCACGAGGCGGCACGCCAATAGATGCTAGGCATCCGGCAGTTGGTGATGAAACATTCCCTGTCAAATGCAGCTTTCCTTAGATTCTTGGTGAAACCTGCAGAACAGAATGATATTTAGATATAAACAAAAATTGCACTACACACAACTCAGTTTTTCACCTTTAGAGATATGCCAAACATCAAAGAGGTGAGGCACTTCAGGGAATTTTTCCCGCGCATATTTGTTGATGGATCTAATAATTAATAAAAGTCATGCATGTCGGAAATATTGAAAGGCAAATAATTCTCTAGTGTACTCACTTATGGCGGTCTGTCACGATCCTTGAAATTTCCATTCCAAAGCCTTTGGGTTGGTTGATGACTCGGATGAAACCTTCAAGTTCCATCTTGGAACTTCCCCCAACCTCATTGCTCTGTAAATCTCGATTGGATTACGATGTAGAGCTCAAACCGCTGAAGAAATCGCAACCAACATGAGCAGGTTTCCCATGCCAAATTTATTGACGACAGGCTGAGTTGCCCAATTTGTGACCGAGTCACAACCGATACTGAACGGAGCTGCCACGCGTATTCAGCAGAGTGGTATCCTAATCCATAGATTAACAGGTGTAATGGTGTGTTTAACGAGAGCTTATACCGAACATGGTCGAAAAGTTCCTGATGGCAAGTTAAAAAAAATATCCAGGGGGGTGCGTGGCCTTTTCTTCCTCCTCGTACGCCCCTTCGTCATCCTCTTCTGGTAGGTATTCTGGATCGTCTTCCTCAGCTGGCTCTCTGCACACTGCATGTGGTGATCAATTGCTGCACTCAGCGAAATGGACATGTTTGGTTTGCGTGCCAAAAGGCACCGTTGTCATCTCTGTCTAAATGCGGCAACTTCTCCCTCACAGAAGAATGGGCAGACAGAGGTCGTTGACCTGTTCTGCATGTCCCCGGATGAAGGGGGGGGGGAGGGGTGGTTCCTCCACATCCATAACGTCCTGCAGAGTCTGATAGCAAGAAATGAATGTAGGATGGTGTGCGTGTGTTATTCATTTGTGTTATTCATTTGTGTTATTCATTTGTGTTATTCATTTGTGTTATTCATTTGTGTTATTCATTTGTGTTATTCATTTGTGTTATTCATTTGTGTTATTCATTTGTGTTGCATGTTGTTTGGAATGATGACCATCATGCGCTCTTCTCGTAATTATTATGTCTTTGTAATTAAATTAATTGTAATTAAATTATCCTCCACATTTCCTGCATAATTGTTTCCGTTTGCTCATCATAATTATGTTATTATATTATTATCTTCTCTTCCTACAATTATATTTCCGCTGATCCAACGTCCCGTCGATTTCGCCTCGCGCCGTTTTTTAATTGACTTCAACTCTTGACCACGGGGATGGTCGCTCCACGTTTGTGTCGGCGTCGCTCCGCGTTTGTGTCTAGCTACGACGGAAGTATTACGTCATCATACGTCATCACATTGGTGACCATCCCTGTGGTCACCCCGAGCTAGCGGATTCGAAACATCATCAACATACGTCAACAACCAGCAATGACAATGACATGAACATCCTTTTAGTGCAGTGATTGAAATCGCTCAGCGTGAATTATTGGTTTGCGATGTTTATTGATCTTAGGACACCGCCCCACGACAACATAACACATGCATACAATTATATAATAATTGTATAATTATAATTATATATGTGTTTAATTACTACGGCTGACGTGTGACATCAATGTAACTTATCCGACTTTTCTGTCGCTTGGCAAAAGCACTCCGAGTATTCGTCTTCTTGTTCGTGATTGTTGGAATGGCTCTAAGCAACAATGGAGGCCTGACTCTTGCATCATATTGCGAGCACGATCGATGTACTTTAGCTATTTTTCCTCAAAATGTTCAGAACAAACGTATGTCGAAGATCCTTGCTTCAATTTCTTCTTTTCGTGAAACTCCGCGATCCACTTTTTGCGGAGATCTTCCTCAGACGGAAAGCTGAAAACACTGACGGTGGCAGAGTTGATGTTAGAACATTCACCCACACAGCACCTGTTTGGCAGAATTGAACCAATTAATGCGCATGAAATGGATGGTTTATTACTATACCAGCTAATATTTCATACATAAAAAAAATTCCATTTCAGAAATTGAATAACTGAATTAAAATAAGCACCGATTACAAAGCAAACGCGAGGTGATTCAGGAGAGCACTTCTTGTGCAACACCCAGTTGGCCGCTCCAACCGACTGGTGCTGTGGCCGTCGTCTGCTCGTTAAGACAATGCAAGAGCACTCTCAACACGAGAACGCTGAGTGTCAGATGAGGTGTCATCCACCCAACACAGCGCCTCTTTGGCATAATCGCACCAATTAATGCACATAAAAGCGAAGCTAACAATCAATGTGCATTGGGTGCATTTCATCGAAATGCGTTGAAGAATAAGCTGACTAAAGACGCTGTATGGGTTTCTTGTACAAATTTGTTACAAAACGAAAATCAAAAAATCGTGTTCGAAATAATTCTATGGAACGTTGAGAAATCTATTGACATATTCAGAAATGTTTTGATTTGATGCTGCAGATTTGGCGATAACGCCACTGTGCATGACTTGTTCACACCTCAGCGCTGAGCGACGACTGCGCGCTGTGAGGTGACCTTATTAATGCGATATTTCTGGGAATATCACAAGAAGTGTTCGCCAAGAGATGGAAATGCACGTGGAGCGTGGATCTCCAATGCTATATATATATCATTTACTGGTAAAATGTGCAATAGAAAAGTAATAGAAAAAGGAAGAAGAAGATATAATGTACAAAAACATCACGCATAAGTTGAACAAGAATTTCTTCTGAATCCCTGGTGGCAATCCCAGTTTGAGCATTAAAAAAAAAAAAAAAAAAAAAAAAAAAAAAAATATTGTGATGTCAAAACCATTATATTGAGAAAACCTGACCAACGACCATGACTATGATGAGTGTGTTCATCTCTGTTTCATTACTTTCATTCCTTGTGATGCAATCTCACAGAATGTGGAAGTGGAAAGTGTGTTCAATTGGAAATGATTCGCTATTGGTGTGGCACTTTCTATTTCTCTCTCTAGAGAGAGAGAGAGAGAGAAAGAGAGAAAGAGTGTTGCGGAGCAGAGTGACCCCATGCAACTTGCAAAACTGCCAGCAATGGTTGCGGCAATTACTCGTTATGGGGACGCACGTGTTTCAATGTCACTGCAAGGTCAGAGACGCCGGTAATCGCCACTCAAAGTAGTCTGTGATGCAAGACAAATCACAAGCGCAAAGAGGTCTAATGGCTGACCTTGGGACAGTACTCCAAGGGCACCGTTCCTATTCCACCACGCCAGTGTAATTCTCGTACTATACTTTCATTTTGAGGGCCTAAATCCTACAGTTCAAGGTCATTCAAGGTCACGGGTACGTAAATCTGAACCAGGGGCCGATCCAAGACAGAAACGTAAGCGTCCAACGTCAGCCCTGCATCCCCTAAGCATGTTTAACCCATTCCAGGAAGAAAATATCTCTGAGAGGAGAATAACTAATAGGACTCGCTGTATGTATGGCATAGATAAGGAGTGCTGGACTCAGCAGTGTCAGCTGTATTATAAGTTTCTTTCTAGAACAATTGCAGATGTCCGAAAACGGCCCACCCTTTGTTTGTTTGTTTGTTTGTTTGTTTGTTTGTTTGTTTGTTTGTTTGTTTGTTTGTTTGTTTGTTTGTTTGGGGCCGAATTAAGTGCACGATTGATCTGATAATCACGCTCTGTGATTTACACCCGGGCCCTGCGTGCCTGGATAAATCAGGCTTATATAGCATCGATTTGGATACAAATTATATTTCATAACACAAGATTACAGGCTGATTGAGAAAGTTGAAAAGTTAAACAATTACCCATCTCTGTATTTATAACTCCAGCGTCCGCAACATGAAAATCCGAAAACTGCAGTTGCGTAAAAAAAAAAAAAAAAAAAAAAAAAAAAAAATACCCGGATGAAGAGACAAGTGTAGCGCAGCGGCGCGTCAGTTGATTTATCCTGGCGTGAATGGTGGCCGCTTCGCCAATTGTCCCCAGCGTCAGTTGGTGCTGTTGATCAAAATGTGCTTGTCCGCATGTTTCATCGTTTTCCCAAGTCTCACGTTCACTCTTTGCATCTCAGCCGCCATTCTACTCTTCATCTGGCGACGG
This sequence comes from Capitella teleta, assembly GCA_000328365.1. NCBI lineage: Eukaryota > Metazoa > Annelida > Polychaeta > Capitellidae > Capitella > Capitella teleta. The sequence continues at coordinate 178,017 of KB305155.1, read as the reverse complement.
AGAACATCCACTCTGCAAAGTATACCAGGTCCTCGAGGATATCCAATAGTTGGGCACATGACGATGCTGGGAGATGCACCACAAGAAGCATTAACGACTTGGAGTAAGCAGTATGGCAGCGTTTACAGGCTCAAGTTTGGAGTGTGGCCTGTGGTTATTGTGAGTGGATACAAAACGGTGTACGAGGCACTGGTCAAGCAAGGTGATACATTCGCTGACCGGCCTGCTTTCCAGACGTTCAAGGACTATGCTAACGGGGCCAGTATGTCATTTCACACGTATGATGCCTCACTGAAGGCGCACAGACGAGTAACCAGCTCCGCCCTGAAGAATTGCGCCCTGGGACACGGGAAGACCGAACTCACCCAGGCCCTCATCTGGCGGGAGGGTCTCAGACTGCTTGACCTTTGGAGCAATAGAGCGGGGTCATTCGATCCATGTGAGGATGTGACATTGGCCATCGCCGGCATTCTGTACTCTCTGTGCTTCGGGCACGATCGCCTCATCACTGACGATGAGTCATACGTGAACATCCTCACCAACGTGAACCCCACCACCGAACAATTCGCCGCCGGTAATCACGTGGATCTGTTGCCTTGGAGGAAGTTGTTCATTTCGAAACACTCTCACAACAAGAACGTTGAGCGAATGCGTTGGATGACAGCGTTGAACCAAGAGAAGTTTGACTCCCTCAAACACGACGTTGACGCTAGTCATATCATGGGATACATGATCGAAGAGAGCAAGAAGGCCGGCAACCAATCCCTCAATGCAGAGCAGTTAGTCAACACGACAGTTGAGTTTTTATCAGCCGGCACGGAGACCTCGTCGACCACATTGCTGTGGGCCATCATTTACATGGCACACTTCCCTGAAATTCAAGAGAAAGCCGCTAAAGAGATCTTGGACACCTTAGGCCCTGACCACCTGCCAACAATGGCTTCGTGTGCGCGATTGCCTTACACCGAAGCCACCGTGTTTGAAATTATGCGCTTGACAACCATTGTACCTTTCGCCTTGCCACATTGCACCACGAGGGATACTCGCCTTGGGGATTATCACATCCCGAAAGGAACCCTCGTTTACATGAATCTCTGGTCGGTTGGAAGAGATCCGCATTCCTTTCACTATCCCGAGGATTTCAATCCGGATCGCTTCTTAATCGAGGACCCGGACTACGGATTGCGTCTGAACCGAGATGCTCTTCGGAGGCAGCTGCCTTTCGGTGCCGGCAAACGGAAGTGCATCGGCGAAGTCTTGGGTAAAACGCAAGTGATGACTCTGTTCACGCTGCTCCTGCAGCGATGCCGCATCGTGGCCGGTAAAGGCAAAATCCCAAGTCTAAAACCAAACTTTGGTGATATTCTGAAACCAAAGGCTTTTGATATCAGCATCGAAATGAAGAACTCATTTGAATAATGAGTGCACATTCATAGCTCAATGTTTGCACATCTAATTGCTGTAAAACACGTACAGATACCATTATATCTATTATTTCCATATTCTGGA
>KB305155.1:160715-176091 GCA_000328365.1 Capitella teleta | reverse complement strand
ATAGATTGCGCCTAATTACCTCCTACCTTATTGGTCGGTGCTGTTAATTAAGCAAAGTGGTGCCTGTAAGCCTAATTGAGTCATGATTGAGTCATGATTGAGTCATGATTGAGCGAATGGCTTTTGTCTTTTATTTAGTAGGCTGCAGTTATTTTATAAATTATTTTTTTTTTACACAACTATGTAATCAAAACTGAATGTGTAAGCATTCTATTGTAGCTCGGTGAGGTCACAATTAATGTGTATCGAATCTTATTCTACGCTCATAATTATGTAATACAAACAACGCTGGGAGATTACTAGTATTTAAATAAAATCTCAATTTCACGCTATTCATGAATTGTTGATCTCATTTTTTTGCTTAAAGTGATTATCTCATAGACCTGCTATGGATGATCGCTTCTTGTACCATACAGTTGGCGAGGTCTGCATATCTGTGGATTAATCCTGCATATCTGTGGATTAATCCTGCTTCAATGATGAATATGGCTGAGAAATCACGAGACCCAAGCCTAGCTGCCAATGCAAGTGATTTGCGCACAAGAGCAAATCAACGGTCTTCTAGTACATTTAATCACATGCCCTTAATTAATTAATCAATTAATTAGTTTCACCAATTCACACCTTAATTTCAAATCAAAGTCTGCAGAACATAAGTTTGCGTTCAGCGATTTTATAGGCAGCTGAAGCGTTATACGACAAACACGTTAATTCTTTGTTGATTAAAGTCAGAAAACCACAAAAAAAAAAAAAAAATCATTATGAATCAAACAACTTTATAAGTATATCATGTTTTTACTGATTGTGTTGTTGTACCTGTTTTTTGTTTTTTGTTTCTTTTTTGTGTGTGTGTTTTTTGTGTGTGTTTTTTTTTGGTGTGTTTTTTGTTTTTTTGCCACGAAGAATTAATGAACATGTATAAATAAACAAATAGCATAGATCACTCTCGCCATTCACCGGATGTTACAGCATCAAAATGCCTTGGCGTTGCACGCGTGTGTTCGCAGTTAACGCTCATCTTGTTTTCACACATCTCTCCTTCAAAAGTCCTCAGCTGGCTACCATGTCTTCTTGTTTCATTGATATTTATTTTTCCCTTAACTGGCTATAATTTTGCTGAATGGTGAACGAAATAGCACGTGTTTATTCGGAGAAAAGTTGTACTCGGAATAGGAATACTTTTGGAATCATAACGTAATCTCATTTCTCCCCGAACGGATATTTGCACTGCGCAACCGGTCTATTCCGTTGAGTTTCTTCTAAATAGTATAAAAAGTAAGAGATCAAGAGAACAATTAAGAATAAAAAAGTGGAAAAATGTTCTTAAATATTAAAATAATTCGTACGCGTGGCTACAGCAGCCTTGGCACTGTGCCACAATGATTTGTTAAAAATATAGCGTAATAATTGCTATACTAATTAGTATATGAATCCTTATTAATTTGTAATCTGGTTGCTCGGATATTATTTGATTAACTAATTATTACACTTCTCCAATGTATATTTTAATTTATATCATGTTATTCACGTTCCAACTTGTTATCCTGATTAGTCTTATTACTGTGCTGAAACACTGGTGCTGTAGACGATGCTAAACAGGATTCAGCAAAAAAAAAAAAAAAAAAAAAAAAAAAAAAAAAAAAAGGTTTTGTCACTTGATTTCTATATGCATACGTTGTAAATCTGTGTTGATATTTCAATGTGTTCAATTAAATGAAAAGATGAACAGTGCATCGGATGTAGGTGGCAGAAGAGTGCAAAGTGATTTGCTTTTAATTTACACCCAACAGATTGGACTCGGCCACAGCCCTTTTTTTAATTTTAAAAGGCATATTTTTTTGCGTAATCGAAAGGTCAACGACCTCGGTGCTTGGTGGCTATTTGCCGACACCGTGAAGCAGTGTAATCATAACGTGTCTCTATGATCGCGGGACATAGCGTGTGCACAATGCTATTTACTCACTAATGCTGCCTCTAGAATTGGTGACGAATATCCACAACAGGTAGAGGCTGATTGATCCCATTATTTATCATTACCACATATGAGAGAGAAGTTGGCTCTCAAAGATTATAAAGATAAAATAAAGATAAGTATTTTGTAGAAATGAAAAGAGGAATGATTCATCAATAGCCTCAATTTGCATTGTGCCACTAAGCATTGCTTCATATAGGCATCCTTATTAAGTACTAGTATATAAAAAAAATGAAAAAAAAAAAAATGAAAAAAAAAACAGCTTAATTTCGAAAAGTCAACAAAGATTGCCCTGCGAGAAGAAACGTCAATGCAAAGCGAATCAAAAAAAATCCCAGAATGCAAACCTCAGATTACCAGAATGAATACAGCAATTTTATTTTTCAGACAAAAGAATGAAAAATGTACGTGGAGCGACTCCTTCAAATAACTGATCCCTTTCAGACCGAGCTAAAAATAATAATGAAAAAAAAAAAAAAAAAATTCCAATAAAAATATCATAAAAATAGTCAAAGTAAGACTGAGATGCTCGTTTGATAAAGTCCCTCCCATGAACACAAATCATTAAAAGAAAACCGCACAAAAAGACCCGACTAAGTGTTGCTCTCCGATTCATGGTCCTCCCTCATATGAGAGGTCATCGCAGACCGGAACCCAAAATGCTGAGCACAAACGGGGCAGGAATAGCGCAGGATCTTCATGTGCGACACCAGGATGTGGTCTTCGATGGCGATCTCAGATTCGTAAGTCTTTCCGCATTTGTTGCAGCAGTACGCTGCCGTTTGACTCTGAATGCCGCTCTCGTCGTCCACGGTTTCTCCCTTCACAATGCTGAAGTGCTTCTTCACTTCCGTCGCTGGGATTCGCACGGGAATGTCAAGGAGTTTGGACGCGACCTCAGGGTCATCCTCACCCGTCTGGTTGGTTTGTCCCTCGTAGAACTCTTCCTCTTGCTCTTCATCTTTCATCGACTGAGATTCTTTCTCGTTTTCTGTTTCCATTTTAGTGCCGGCCTTCTTTGTCTGGGGAGATAGAAGAATTGTCAATGTTTACGATCGAGCAACTCTCAACGCCTAAATACCAAACCAATTTCTGCTCATTTGAAATAAGAAGTTAACGCAAGAAGTTTTCACTTTAACAGATGGAGTGAAAAATGAAAAATATCCGCGATACATTTGGAATTATTTGATGTAAAGAAGGAGTGAGTTAGAGGTAGTTATGAAGAGTTCAAAGTTGAAATAATGGAGAAGAACAAGCTAATTAAGATAAATAGAAATAATGAGCTCACCACATGAATGGTGGTCTCCTCCATCGCAGAGTCCTGTTGCACGTCGTTTGGTTCTTCCTTGACTTCAGTTTTGATCATGACATCAGTCGTCGGCTGACTGTCAATGTAGACGCCAGTGTACGTCGGTTCCTCGCTTTCTTTCTTGATCGAGACGACCGTGGGTTGCTTAGCAACGGGGGAGCCACGTTTGCGCTTCAGAGGAGACGGCTGAGGGTCAGATGAGGAGCTGACGGAGGTCACAGTGGACACGTGTTTGCGAAGCCGTTTCTCAGCGGGAGGGGCGCCCATGGGTTTGGCCATGACGGGGGCATCTCGTCCTCTGCGTTTCGGCAGCTCCTGGTTGCGGAGTTTACGCATGGCGGACATTGAGCCCCCGGTGGCAGCAGTGAGCGCCGCTTGGCGTATGCGCATGAGGGTGTCTTCCTGCTGCTGCTGCTGCTCGATCTTCTGCTGCCGTTGCTGGTGGAGCAGCATGGCCTGCCTTTGCCACTCAGCCTCCTCCTCTTCCTCCTCCTCCTCCTCCTCTTCATCTTCATCGTCATCATAATCCAGCAGCCACTGTTGCTGCATGAGTTGTTGCTGCCTCAGCAGTTGTTGCTGCTGTTTCTGTTGTTGCAGCTGGTGTTGTTGCTGGCGCAGCTGTCGTCTGCTGGGCATAGGGGGCGCCACTGCCTTTGGAGGCGGGCGGATCCGCTCCTTTTGGAAGTCCTTCTTGATGCTCACCAGGAGCACTTTATCTTGATCGATCGTTATGCCAACCAGCGCTTCTATGCTGATTTCAGAGTCATAGTTGACAGCGTTCTTGCAGAGAAGAGGCAGAGCGTCCACGAGGAGCTTATGCACTCGCTCTTTCTCTTCTGCAGAGTTGGACATTTTGGTGTTCTGTAAAAATAAAAAAAAATAATAAAAAATAAAAACGGTCAAGGTCTGCTCATCTGTGGGGAGTCCTGGGGGGAAATGGCTATGCAAGATTAGGAAATCAACCGTCCATTTGGAAGACAAAATAACACTCTTGCATATAAAACGAATGTCAAACCAGATCATGATCGCTTAGCTAAACTGATAACTGATTATAAACTACTGGCATTACCAAGCGATAAAATGAGTCTTGAAAAGAACAGTTTAAATACTGGTTATTACTAACATTAGCAAAAAACTCAAATACCTGAATACATGTACCAAAATAGTGAATGGTGATGACAACAAGTTGAGTACTGTGACTGTGAGTACTAGAGTGGAAGTGTCAGCGAGTACACTCAACGGTAGCTGACATACTACAGCAAGCCCTATGGGTCTCGCTGTACGGTAAACGCATTTAACTCCAGTTTGCGAACCACGATTTCTAGAATTCCACGCTTGTAATTATATCTATGAAGGTACCAGGGTCTGCAGAGCCATACCAGGTAGACGCTGGTACTAAATTTTGTTCGAAACCAGTACCATAAACCTAGTACTTAAACTGGATCCCCAACGAAAAAAAGTGACATTACAGGTTTCTCTCCGCTTTCCGATTGTTGTGTCACATGACCTGCTCTCCACGTGTTATAAATAAACCAGAGCACTGCGCCTGCGTAGTGCGAAGTGAACATACACGCATGCGCATACAATTTTCCTGAGCTAAGCAGTTCAACATACGGCCTATCTTCCCTTGCAGTTGCGCACGTAATTTATACCGAGTCTTCACAAAGAAATACGTATAAATTATTATTACGCAATATTTTGTGCATCACCAATCACTATATGAACAATTTTATTTATTTTCATTCGAAAGTCGTGAGAGAAGTTTGAGCGGGAAAGTGAAGCATGTGCGCTTGTTTACAGCGCAGTGCGCAAGCGCTGAGTGACATCACTCGCAAAATGGCGTTTGTTTACTTCTTCACAAAATGATTTTTTGCTTCGAGTTTTAATTAATGTAAGTTCGACATGATGGTACTGGCTCATATTCATGATATTGTTTTTTCTTGGCGCATCAGCATAAAATCATAAATATACCATCTAACGTCTGGAGGGCTTAAACCCAAGGATTTGTCGGATAATATGTCTATATTTATCATGCAATCGGCTGAGTGTGGAGCCTCGCTGCCAGTAGAGGCAAAAAGAAGCGGTTTACCGTCGGGCGAGGTATACAGACCTCGCCCGAGAATCTGTGCTAACTCGACGGCATTCCTTATCTGCTTATTGATGATCTCCAATTCACACAATAATAGTCTGTGCAAGCTATGGAATGGACGTAGAATGATAAGAGCAATATTGTGTATACCTTAATCAGCCGAATTGAGAAACAAATTGACAATATTTTGAACCATTAACAACAAAAGAGAAAATTTGTATTGCTCAGTGAGCGACAATTCCCGTATGTCAGTTATCCGACTGAAAAAAGAAAGTTGAGTCAATGAATTTGAGAACGTTATGATTTCAGATTTACGGGTCTCAAGCAAGGTTCACTGGTCCAGTGAGCGACAATTCAGCAGTGGGTTAAACGCAGAAAACAGAATCCTGCCATGACCTATGACCCCTGCTGTGACCTGAACCTTGGATGGGTAAAAGCCTGATCGAGGTTTGCCGATTCATGATGCAGTTCAAATCTTAACATTTTTCAGTGTCTCCACGAGTCACGTGACTAAGGGGAATTCCCATACTGTACTTTCGCTTACACAAGATTTTCAACACTAAACGTCTTCCGATGTTTCCACCGTTTAGATGAGGACATGGGTTTTCATGTATATTATATGATTCAATCAGTCCAAAAATAGTATCAATACAATCCTTCCCGTGCCCTAAGCACATATATTGTGGATCGGAGCATGTGTAATGCAACCGCTAATTAAACTATTACTTTGTATGTATGTCAATCAGTCGCTTGTTGTCCGATGGCAGAGTGTGACGTCAGATTCATTTCCTGTAACAAACGGTGTAAAGCAAGGAGGCGTGCTTTCACCCATGCTCTTTTGCGTATATATCGAAACCCTCCTCGAGCGATTGCGGCGATCGGGCATCGGCTGTTACATTGGTTCCACCTTCGCTGGTGCGATCGGATATGCTGATGACGTAGCTCTTTTGGCGCCAAGTCTTATTACAGCACAGAAAATGCTCAATGTCTGTGAAGATTTATCCAGAGAATTCTTCGTCCAGTTTAATTAGTCTAAGTTTAATGCTTGCGCATTAGGGTTTTGTTTAGTTTATTATTATTTTATTTCTTGTCTATGAGTTTATGTCAGAGACCGAGCTTCAAGTCACGTGACCACGCTGCGCTGGACCCTGGGGAAGATGCTTCCCCCTTTGGTCATTTGGTCGCGTGACTTTTAGCTCTGTTTCCAGGTATTTAAAGAGCGGGCGTCCTGCGTGGCGGGCATTGCAATCCTCGCAGCGTTTAGTAGCCGAAATAATTGGTAGGTAGTAATGAGTCATTGTGTTGTGTCGATATTAACCTTTTCCTTTCTTTATTTCTTGTAGAAAATCATACATATACGTGCATTCGAAATAAAGGCTTCGAACCCCCACTGCGTGGATTTCATACTAAGAGTAAAGCTATTGTATTCAATGCTCCCCCCAATGCCGTTCGCTCAATGCGAAAACTGACCCTGAATGGCTCTCCAATTGATTATGTCGCTGATGCATTGCATTTAGGTCACGTGGTTGGCGATAAAGGTGCCTCTCTGAACATGGAAAACGCCTGCAGAGATTTGGTTGTTTGTGTGAATATGTTATACTCCAACTTCAAATTCGTTCATCTTGACACAATACTGCTGCTCTTTAACTCGTACTGTACAAGTTATTACGGTTGCTCTTTCTGGGATTTCTCCCCTAGGACTATCAATGGCTTCGTTGTTTGTTGGCGTAAATGTGTACGACGCTTGTTGGACCTACCCTATCGGACCCGTTCCAAATTTCTTCATCTGATAGTGCTGAAACCAGAACCAAGGCACCAATTGTTTTTCCGCTTCCAATCTTTTTATGTCGGATGTACCACAAGTACGAACCACATAGTCAGCTTGTGCACACGCCTGCTCCCCTTTAGCTCGTCTAGTGTTGCTTGCAACTTAAGGCAACTCATGTCGTTTGTAAATATTAATTATGACCAGTTAAACAATCTGATCGATAATCATTCGATACGAAAAAGATTGTCTGAATTTTGTGAGGCGACCACAGATCAGGAGAGTCTCTGCTGTGCCAGCTCAGTTATTGAATTAATGAAAATTAGAGAAGTTAGCTTGATATCGCCAATAAACCCGACAGAAGCTACCGATCTTCTCAAACACTTGTGTTGTAGCAATGACTAATTGTGACTTCTTTTTTTTTTCTTTTTTTTTTTTCTTTTTTTTTTTTCTTTCCTCCTTTCCCTTTTGTCTCACGTGACGGTTTCACTTTCGTGACGGTTTCTTCCTTTCACACTTCATTTTCATTTTTTTTCTCCATTAAAATTATTGTAAATCAAGAATTTACGCAATAAATGGTATATATATATATACACCCCTCTCAAGTCACATACAACAAGTGCACACCTTTCCAGCATAATTATAATTATAATTAATTCACATTATAGCTTCTTGGTTAAATGAATGAAATATAGGTTGAATATAAGCTCTCTATATGGCATATAACGAACGCTTCGTTATTGAGCATTTTCTTTAAATGCTGACTGTTTTAAGCATCGATTTTGAAATTCTACCGTCATTAATTTCGATATATCTAAAAATGTATAGTACATTGAGCCTTCAAACATCTCAGAACACTGCCTGGGGTGCGTTTCACTAAGAATTCCTCCTAACGTTAGGAGAATTTCGCTTAGGAGGCCTTAGGAGGTCTTAGTGAAACGCACCCCTGGTTTATAGTTCCCAATATTAAAGAACTTGTGACACCACAATCACATAAAATGGATTAATAACTGATATGTTTGCTGAAAGGATAAAAAAATAATAATGGTGGTTATTGAAAAATGAAAGCGTGTGCAATCGGCCCTAACACCATTATTATGCCTTTTTAAGATCTTTCGGCCGTCGAGTGTGAAAAATGAGCAGTCTTCCATAGCAGACGCCGGAAGTGAGCGCGTGACGTAGATGGAAAACACTTAACATCTTTCAGTGTCTCCATGAGTCACGTGACTATGGGGAATTCCCATCTTGCACTTTCACTTACACTAGATTTTCAACACTAAACGTCTTCCGATGTTTCCATCGTTTACATAAGGAACCTGTGACAGGTACATAATCGTAATTATTGCCATTAATTATGGTTCTTAATGTTACAATTCAAAAATCGTATAGTTCTTGTGCATAATTCTGACTCGGATTATTTCCAACGAGCTTATAATGTTATGAAAATGCAATTCTCAACTTGTGGGCGATAATATAGCTAGTTACTATTCTCCCACAATGGTGGATTACCCGCCAAAATTTTTCATGTATATTAAATGATTCAATCAATCCATAATTAGCATCAATGCAATCCCTTCAGTGCCCTAGGCACATATACACCCCTCCCAAGTCAAATACAACCAGTACACACCATTCCAGCATCAAATTTGTACTCTGAAAATATTCCCTATCTCCCACCATGTTGCGGTCACGGACATGGGTTTTCATGTATATTACATGATTCAATCAATTCATAATTAGCATCAATGCAATTCCTCCAGTGCCCTAGGCACATATACACCCCTCCCAAGTCAAATACAACCAGTACACACCATTCCAGCATCAAATTTGTACTATGAAAATATCCCCTATCTCCCACCATGTTGCGGTCACGGACATGGGTTTTCATGTATATTACATGATTCAATCAATTCATAATTAGCATCAATGCAATCCCTCCAGTGCCCTAGGCACATATACACCCCTCCCAAGTCAAATACAACCAGTACACACCATTCCAGCATCAAATTTGTACTCTGAAAATATCCCCTATCTCCCACCATGTTGCGGTCACGGACATGGGTTTTCATGTATATTACATGATTCAATCAATCCAAAATAAGCATCAATACAATCCCTCTAGTGCCCTAGGCACATATACACCCCTCCCAAGTCAAATACAACCAGTACACAACTTTCCAGCATCAAATTTGTACTCTGAAAATATTCACTATCTCCCACCATGTTGCGGTCACGGACATGGGTTTTCATGTATATTACATGATTCAATCAATCCAAAATAAGCATCAATACAATCCCTCCAGTGCCCTAGGCACATATACACCCCTCCCAAGTCAAATACAACCAGTACACACCATTCCAGCATCAAATTTGTACTCTGAAAATATCCCCTATCTCCCACCATGTTGCGGTCACGGACATGGGTTTTCATGTATATTACATGATTCAATCAATCCAAAATAAGCATCAATACAATCCCTCCAGTGCCCTAGGCACATATACACCCCTCCCAAGTCAAATACAACCAGTACACAACTTTCCAGCATCAAATTTGTACTCTGAAAATATTCACTATCTCCCACCATGTTGCGGTCACGGACATGGGTTTCATGTATATTACATGATTCAATCAATTTAAAATTAGCATCAATACATTTTTTTTTCAGTGCACATAATGGAAAAAATGGAAGATAGAGTCCTTGACCAGTTTCCAGGTATGTGAAATTCAACTTGTTTCTTCAATTGTTTATTTTAATTGCTTTACAGATATTGATCAAAAGTTGTGTTGAGTTGGCATGGTTGGAGCAACATGAGAAAAGTGGACAATTGCCAGAATGAGACTATAGTCAGTTAATACACACCCTGTTATGTCAACTTGCTATTTCTCTTTTACAATGACTTTACAATAATGTAGCTTGATAATTTCTTTGTGTGATATCAATCATAATCACCTGGTGATCTGCTTTGTTCTAAAAAAGCTTTGTTTGCTGCTGAAAGTGATGTCACTAAAGTGTATCACAACACCCTATTTTAAGTTACTGCCACTATTGCATGGCTCTTGTGATATAATAACCTGATCTTCTCCCTGTGATAGCCTATGATTTTTAGTTTATGTCATTGTTCTAGAGGTGGTTATTAATCGCAGGCAAATTGACTTTAGTTATCTAGGTCAGAGTGTTTTGATTGGAATTTGAATTATATTTCATTCAGACCCTTAGTCGTTTGTAATTTATAATAATTCTGATTGTAGGATTACCAAGCATTATCTTAGAAGGAGTGGATGAGGGGTAACTTGCATCAAGTAAGAGAGGTCCTTAGCCTTTGTGCAGCCAGCAGTTCTTCTCGGAGAATTTTCCCTGCCAGTTGAAGCAGCACCTCAGAAGCTTCCATCGGAATCACACCATCAGATATGCTGGTAAGTCATATCATGAATGTGTGTGCTGGAATCTGACTATCTTTCTTATAGGTCGGAAACACTTAATCTGTCGTCTGCCGTGCTCACAGCATTCTCACTACCACTGCAGCTGTGGCATCGTAATTTTGAAAAGGCGAAGGGCAACATGCTACATCTGTTCATGCTGCAAGGTGGAGCCAGAGAGTAGAGAGGAGTGGAGAGAAGATAAGGAGCCAGAGTGTACAGAAGAGATGGTGTTGGAGTGTGGAGAAGATAAGGAGCCAGTGTTCAGAAGAGATGATGTTGGAGTGCAAAGAAGAGAAGGAGTGTAAAGGAGAGATAGAGCCTGAGTGGAGAAAGCAGATGGAGTCTAAATGGAGAGGAGAGGAGATGTTGAAGCTAAAAGTCTGGAGTACAAAGGCACAAGCATGGAAGGAAAAAAGAAGAGCTATCAGAGAAGAAAGACAAGAAAAAATCGAAGTATGGAAATCAAAAAGAAACAAACAAACAGAGAGAAGTTTGCCGATGGAGCCTGTGCAAAGCGGAGAGAAGGCGTTACATGAAAGGCAAGAAGAGAAAGCTGTGCAGAGTGAAGAGAAGGCATCACATAAGAGAGAAGATGAGAAGAATGTGCAGAGAGAAGAGAAGGGGTTACATGAAAGGCAAGAAGAGAAGGCTGTGCAGAGTGAAGAGAAGGCATCACATAAGACAGAAGATGAGGAGAATGTGCAGAGAGAAGAGAAGGCGTTACATGAAAGGCAAGAAGAGAAGGCTGTGCAGAGCAAAGAGAAGGCATCACATAAGAGAGAAGATGAGAAGAATGTGCAGAGAGAAGAGAAGCTGTTTTTTAGGATAGCCGGAGACTTTCAAGAGACTGAAGAGAATTCTGACGAAGAAGGCGCTAATTGCACTGAGGGTTATGCAACTTCAGAAGAAGATTTTAAAACCCTTCTGAACTCAACCTACAGTGATTAAATTAAATTGAATGGAAGGAACCTTTCTGTTAACTGTGAGCATTCTGGTATATTTTATCTGTTGTGGTTAATGGTTTATTGAATTCCAGACACTCAAGGCAAAACGTCAAGCTGTTATGTGGTCTACTGCCAAGAACCAAGTGCCACAGATCCCTGTCATCGGACGCCCCTTCGTTAGCGTGATGCGGGCCATCTATGAATGCCACCATGGGCCACCACACAGCAAAACCACAAATGTCAAAAACTCTGATAGAGTGAGATTTTCAATGTGTGCATGTGCAATTGTGTAATTTATATATTTTAGGAGCATTCATATTCCATTAACTCCAAGCGAAGGAAGAGCTCATCAAAGAAGGTCTTTTGCCCAACAAAATTATATGTCAGAAAAGTGGCCATATTCATGGATCCGAAATATCAAGTCCCCGTAAGTTCTCTATGACTATCTATTGTTTGGAAGAAATATAATGGAATGAGTGTCAGTAAATTTGAAGTTGGATTTTGTGAAAGATGTGGTTATAATGTCTTTAAAGTAATACTGTCTTTAATTAAAGGTAATTTAAGGTAAACGTTTTCAAAGTTTTTTTAAAGGATGCCCGATCATTACACATCACTTAAGTTTTAATGAATTATTCAGGACAATAGTGATTATTTTTGTTGTTCTTCCTTCAAAACTTTCATCAAACAGAAAAAAAAAACAAGACACCCTGCCCGCCGAAACTTTCAAAGTGGCTGTCTCTAACAATGAAGAGCGCCAGAAAGATGGTTGGAATTGTGGCATTTTTACACTTGAGGTAAGCCCAAAGGGTCTTCAGTCTTTTGTTTAAATTGAGACCTAATTGTTGAACCTCAAATTTTGGCAGTTCCTGACCAAAAACATAGGGGAACCTGACAGAGACCACGAGAGCCTGCTGCCCCCATTGACAGGACGACTGACCCTGTCAAAACTTCTTTATGAACACTCAGGTATGTCCATCTATTTCAACGGACTTCTTCAAAAATTAACTGAGGTTAACCTATTATTTAGTCATAAAATATTGCTAAAGTCATGAATGTGCTAAATGATTGAAGGATACGTCATTTTCATACAATAGGCTCTTTGTCATTTAATATTATTCATGGTATTTATCTTCTTTTTTTTTTAAAGTGCCATCTGGATGAACTTGTTGGAGTCAGCAGTGCCAGCAGTCAATGACTCAACTGATCTCATCCTTAATTGATCTCGTTATTAAATTTGATGCTGGAAAGTTGTGTTCTGATTGTATTTGACTTGGGAGGGGGTGTATATGTGCCTAGGGCACTAGAGGGATTGTATTGATGCTTATTTTGGATTGATTGAATCATGTAATATACATGAAAACCCATGTCCGTGACCGCAACATGGTGGGAGATAGGGGATATTTTCAGAGTACAAATTTGATGCTGGAAAGTTGTGTACTGGTTGTATTTGACTTGGGAGGGGTGTATATGTGCCTAGGGCACTGGAGGGATTGTATTGATGCTTATTTTGGATTGATTGAATCATGTAATATACATGAAAACCCATGTCCGTGACCGCAACATGGTGGGAGATAGGGATTCTTGTTCGAGTATTAACTGGATCCTGTAAAGCTGTAGACAAGTTGTATATGACTTGGTGGGGTTTAGAAGTATCTAGGGCACTGTATGAATTCTTAAATTGGATTAATTTAATCTAGTATTGCCATTAAACGCCCTGTCAATCCGCCAACAATCTCAATAATCGCCCGGAAATGGAAATTCATGGGTTGAGTGAAAGATAAATAAGGACGGGTCGGATATGGTTATAAGAAATATATAACCATGGTTGTCTACAATAAACGCTGGTTATGAAAATGTAGAACCATCCTTGTCTACAAATAACGCTACGTAGATACAGGAAAAAATCGTGTGAAAAAATGGCTTGCGGTCGCGAAGAACGAAGTGATTGCTGTGATTCCAAGACCAAATCTGACCAGTACGGCGAGTGTATCGACGAATCATTTGAATACACTAGAAATGAGGAGGAGAATGACCGCACACGAGACGCTGGCACCGAATATGGCGGTGCTCCATATTTATTTGAACCTCGAACTGACTACTGATTCAGTCAGGGAGTGAGTGAAAAGCCTCAAAAGGCCGAGGTGAAAACTGTGAATCTTAATCTGACTGACCAAGAGGACGTTGATCGGGATCGATGGCGTGTTGGGAATAATGAATGGTCAGTAGGGATTATAATTGTATATAATTATTATATAGCAAACCAGTGAGTTATTGTTCTTTGTTTCATGAAATCACCATAGTTACTGTTACGTAATGACCATCTCATCAATATTCATTATATTTATAATCATAATGCCCAATTGTGAATCCTTCTTCAAAATCCTGACTTGAATTCTCTCGACTTAACATCTTGGGCCATAAATATTGAGAAAGCTCATTTTCCCCGTCATAAATCTGTCAGAATCTGTGCAAGTGTCTAGGAGAATTGCCCCCCCCCCCCCAAAAAAAAAAAAAAAAAAACAAAAACCAAAAACAAAAAAACCATAATAGCAAAAATCATTCAATGAATAATGTATAATTATTTTCTTTCACAGGTGCAAATGTGGACAATGCAAACCAATGGATTGTGCTTTGGAATCCTGTTGTGAGCAAACTCAATGAGATGCGGCCTGACCCCCCTGCGCGCATTGCCCATACGTCCATATTCGCCGACCTATGTTTCAAAATGCACGTACTAGAGGTGGCGCACGTGTACTACCAGACGCAATGCGGCAACTTGGCCCAAAGCCGAATTAATAATGCGTAAGTAATTCTTAGGAGTTCTAAAAATCTAAAATTTCAACTTGCTTTCACGTTCAATTATCCTTGTAGGAGATATAGATATGTGGCGTATAGGCAGTTTGTCATGTGGATAATGGATATACTACCGACTTGGAAGAAATATCCTTGTACCGCTGTCATCTTGTGTTTACACGAAGATCCGGGAAACCTTCCCGTCCCCAGGATATTGTGGTTTTAAATGCCCAGCATTAGACTGATGAACATATTTAGTACAAAGAAGATAATTAAATTGCTTAGAGACTTAAGGAGCCCAACTACCTATCTCAGAATTGTAACCGCTAAACGACAAGCCTGATCATCCTCAGAAAACACTGATTTAACTCTTAAAGGGAGGGAGAACTGGTTGAAAATGGACTTTGAGTCGTTATTTGATGCACCAAAGATGATTCTTATGCCTGGCCCACACAAGGAATATCATCGCTAACGATTTCGCGGGAGATATAATGCTAATTAGGCGTGACGTCAGGAGCTGTGATGAAACACCGAGTTCGACATCTTTTACAATGGGCCTCGTCATATCACCGTGTCCTGCGACTAAACCCCTTGATATTTTTTTATTTTCTTTTCGGAAATAGATAGAGTAATCATTTTGCCACCAGTCAGGCGCAAACAAAAAATATTTTTCGCTATTTTCTTATTTTAACAAGCAATTTTCTAGGACACCTACCACGTTTCTCATCCTGAAACAGTAAAAAGGTCAGCCAGAGTGCACCACGCATGCGCTTTCGTTTCGTAAACAACAAAGATGTCCTTTTATGGCGAAGATGCTCTGCTCTGATTGGCTGAAATCGATAGCTTCACGAGGGGAACGGAACCAATCAGCCATCAGCCAAACCAAGCCATCAGCTGACGTTTGCCTCCTATACTTCGCAATGGAAGCCATTCTCCCATAGGCGCAATGCTAACCCCGATATTCGGAATGCATTATTTCCTTACGCTTGCATCCAGGCATGGTGTTTTGGCACGAAATGCTATCAATTGGTGCTATGAGTCAATAGAACATCACTTAAAATTTAGTTCCCCATCCCTTTAAAT
>KB305155.1:130090-144290 GCA_000328365.1 Capitella teleta | reverse complement strand
TGTCCCCCCTATCATTACCTTCCTATTAACCAGTTCTGATAACCAGTTGCAGTGACTCAAAACAGCTTTTCAGAGTGCTGAATCAGTTGCTTGGCCGGAAACGTGAGGCACAACCCCCAGAAAAAACTCCTCTCGTGCTGGCTGAAATGTTCAGTCAGTTCTTCATTGAAAAAATATCAGATATTCGTGACTCCATTCCGGATGCTAATGATCCAACACCACCGTTCCCCTCTCCTGCATGCTCCTTCACTCAATTTGCGCCTGTGAGTGTTACCGACGTCCTCAAACTCATTGCTTCATCGCCAACAAAAAGCTGCTCTCTTGATCCCTTACCCACTGAGCTAATTAAGGCCAACAAGAACGAATTGGCACCAGCAATTTGCTCCATCATCAATACATCCTTGTCTAATGGTGTATTCCCTGCAGCGTATAAAAATGCCCTCATCAGACCACTACTAAAAAAGCCAAACCTTGATGCTGAGATACCCAAGAACTATAGGCCCGTTTCCAATCTCTCGTTCACTTCAAAACTCCTGGAAAAAGTGGTGGCCTCGCAACTGAATGCCTACTTGTCGCAGAATGATCTTCAAGAATCACAACAATCAGCGTACCGCTGCGCTCATAACACAGAGACTGCCCTCTTGCATCTTTTTGACGACGTTGTTCGCTCAATTGGCACCCACCAGGCTGTTTTGTTCGTGGCACTGGACCTGAGTGCAGCCTTCGATACAGTGGACTATGTTTTGTTGGAGGAGGCGCTCGCACGACTTGGTGTACAAGGAACTGCTGCTGCCTGGCTCCGATCGTATCTTCATGATCGCGAACAGCAGGTAGTCATCAAGGACGCTGCATCGCATCGACAGAAGCTGGATTGTGGTGTACCTCAAGGGTCGGTTCTTGGCCCTCTGCTGTTCACGCTATATACAGCATCACTTGGCCGTGTGTTGAGGCATCATGGTGTTCGTTTTCATTTTTACGCCGACGACACCCAGGTGTGGCTACCCTTTCGTCCTGAAAAAATGACTGATGCGCTGGCCATCATGCAACAGTGCCTTCTAGATATTCAAAAGTGGATGTCCCATCATAAACTGAAGATGAACTGCAATAAAACAGAATACCTGGTCCTTTCTTCTAGACACGATGCACGAGCATATGACCTGCAGCGCTCAATTGTCATCGGCGGAGAATCCATCTCCCCATCTCCTACTCCTGTGCGCAACCTCGGTGCTCTTGTGGACTCCACTGTCTCTATGGAAGGTTTTATTACGCATGTGTGCAGAGTATCTTATTTTTATATTCATAACTTCAACAGGATTAAAAAAATTTTAGATTACGGAACACTCGAGAAATTAATACACTGTTTTATATCGTCAAAGTTGGACTATTGTAACTCACTATTTTTAGGACTGCCTGCCATTTATATCAAACGACTCCAGCGAGTGCAAAATGTTGCTGCGAGAATTTTAACAGGCACGCTTCGGCATGAACATATTACCCCGGTTTTATTTCAATTGCATTGGCTGCCAGTTGAGGCCAGAGTAAAATTTAAGATACTTTTATTGATTCACAAATGTTTTTACCAACTTGGCCCACTCTATTTACGTCATTTAATTGTGAAGGAAAGCTCTCAGAGAATTTTACGATCAGTCGATCATGATCTTTTACATATTCCTTTTACAAATTCTTCACTAATTTACGAACGAGCTTTTAGCGTGGCTGGCCCCCGCATGTGGAACTCGCTACCACTCAATCTACGAGCCATTGATAATGCGATTGTTTTTTAAAAGACATTTAAAAACTCTTCTTTTTACGGAATGTTATCAGGATTTTTTATAAGTGTTTCTCTTTGGTTTTATTAATTTCATTTTTATCCATGTCATTATTTTATTTTATGTAAAGAGCGTTTAGAGCATTTTTATGGATTTTACGCTTTATAAAATAAGTTTATTATTATTATTATTATTATTATTATTATTATTATTATTATTATTATTATTATTATTATTATTATTATTATTATTATTATTATTATTATTATTATTTTCTATTTGCCTGTCCCCCCCGAGTCTGGGAACATTCCTACGCCTCTGGTTACGAGTGTCAAATGTATTTGTACCAGCCATAATTATAGTACAGTGTTTTTCGAGTTGTGTTCTCGGCTTCATCAATACCATTATTATCATGTACGGTTATATCGTTATTCATGTTCTTATTTTTATTCCTATTGTAACACTGTCTGATACAGACTCCCTCCGGCCAAAGGTCTTCCCGAAGAATGCGAGAAACATCCGACGACTTGACTTGTAGTTTGAAGCTGTTGAACTTGGCTTGTTCATTGGAGACCATTACAACAGCCCGTGGTATGACATTGTTCCACCCAAGATATTCAGAAATTATTTCACTGCCTGCCTTATTCGACAATCGGTCGAACTCCAATAATCAGGGGAAGTATTGTGAAATCAGAGAGACAGGCATTGCGCCATTGATTAGACTGATTCAATAATGCGTTATGACTTCATGACAAATGCGTTATGATTCCACATGGAAGCGAACTACAAAAGTGCGTTATGATTCACGCCATCCATGTTTACAGGAATGTCTGGCTTGTTACGATGCATATAACCATTATAATTATATTATTTTTCTTGTATAATTATAGTCACGCTTCGAACTAGGCCAATCATTATCATGTGCCGCTTGTATCGAGCTAACTCCAAGCATACTCCACATTTTAATCACGATCAATTTACTTGCGTTTGACTAAATAACTTAAGTAACTCAATTGAAATCATCATTTTAAGAAATTTACCAGGAAGAAATTGCTTTTTACACTTGAATTCATCGCTTCATGATCTACCCTCAGTTTTGCCAGTGCAATGTTTGCATTTATTATTCAACCATTTTAAATAGTTTGATGAAATTCTAAGAAATGCTGTCTTCAACTTTCAACAACAGATTTAAATACTCGACTTAAAGTTCAATTTCATCGTGTACTGTTTTTATACCATATTTGTTGCATCACTGTCCGAGTTGAATAAATTTCATGAAGGTAGATTTTCTGTTCCCTTTAATAAATTCAAGAGCTTAAAATAAATGTACAAATTGATAATATGAATTTTATTTCACACATTAATAATTATATTTTATTTCAGACATTAATAATTATATCATTTTCAAAAAAAAAAAAAAAAAAAAAAAAAAAAAAATTGGGTAAAAAAAGGAAAGAAAATACAGAGAAAGAGTGAGAGAGGAACTGAGAAAAAAAAATATGCAAAAAAAATATTGTATATAATACAAAGTAATATAACTAATATTATTAATAATAACATTAATTTTAAAAATGTATATAATACAGAGTAATATTAATAACACTAACAATAAGGATATTATAAAATTATAAGGAAAAAGAAGAAGAATAATGAAGCCCATTGTATAATTCAAATGATGCAGGAATCTGCGCTGTACATAATATTATCATTAGTTATCATTAAAATGAACTCACTTCAGTGTTTAATCCGTTGCGTTTAATAATTGGCTCCAGTTGCTTGAATCCTTCTTCAGTCAATGATTCATCCCTTTGATCCTTCGATGTAAATTCCCTGAGTTGTTTCAGCGATTCAATCATTTTGCACACGGAAGGAACCACGCTGTCCGCCATCTCCAAACGATCAAAATATAGAATCTGCAGACGATGACAGCCGGCGATTGCCTCGAATAACTTCCGCAGAGAACATTCAGCAACAGAGACATCTTCATCTTCATCAAAGTGAATACGCAATTGCTGCAGATTGCGCCATGAGCGAAGAGCATCCGAGAGAACAGCGATCCCATCGTCATTCAGAGTTGAATGCCGAAGGGAGAAAATGAAGGGAGGCAGAAGGGAGAAATTGATCAAATCAAGATGGCGGAGATTTGGGAGATGAATAATATTCACACGTCGAAGGTGAAGTTCACGCAGAGATGACATCGAATGGAAACCTTCGTTCAGAACAGATTCCAAACTTCCGGAGTAATAACTGTCGATTGTCAATTCGCTTAATTTGTTTCTTTTCAGTATTGCCTCCAAACTGCGCATCTCTTCGTCGGTTGAATCAATTAGCTCAATCTCCAAACTTTGTAAGTTTTCCATTTGAGCGAAATCTGCGAGAAAAAAACCAAAGCGTTGTTGCCATGGAAACGACGTCAGTTGAACCCTCTGCAGATTACGTTGATTGCGTAACAATTGACGAATCAGTGAAATGCATCTGTCGTCAAGTTCATGACAACAAATCAATTGAAGCGAGGTGAGGGGTTTGTGCAGGGCGGCCTCCAGTAAAAATGAATGCGATGGTTCATAATGAATCAATTCAAGTTCACTCAAATGGTTTCCAAATGAGAATTTTTCACATGGATTTCCCTCGATGCGGTAACAATGAATGCTGACCTGTTGAATTGAGTCCGCTTGACCAATACGCCATCCACGCACATCATTCCACAGTTCTGTGTGATCGCGTGGTTTAATCCAAATCTTTGAGCAATCGATGCTTTCACTTTTGATCAATTTCTGCACAAAAGACATCTTTTCTTCTTCATCGAGTGAATAACTTAAATTGACGTTCATGGGAATTGGAGGCTGAAATCGGAGATTGCATAACTTCAACATTCCCCTTCTGCAGCTGACTGAGCAATCATCATGAATGTTAATGAGAGGGGGGCGTCGCTTGCAGATGACATCAGCAAGTTCTTGAGGCACGACATTCAGCTCAGCAAGGAGCCTCAGCAGCTGATGATGAGATGCGTCACACGGAGAGACAAATAATGATAATGGATGATGAGGTTCAGAAGAGAAGCGAGTCTCTTTGATTACGAGCGAAGCCATTTGAGTGAGTTCTGCACTCTCCTCTTCTAACAAACCAAAAATAAATCCAAGAATGGCTTCATTCTGTTCAACATTAAAATCATCGTCAATCGCTAATCCATGGATTCGAATGTGATAATCTGCGTAGCGTAGATGCTGCATCCAGTTCAGCCTCTCTTCTTGATCCATTTCTGCGATGTGCTTCGCGGTTAAGAATTCTACAAAAGTCTTGTGTGTAAACTGGAATCTCACTTCTTTCTGGAGGCGGCTGATAATGACCTCATTGGTGAGATATCCAACTTGACAAATGCGTTGGAAATTCTCAACTTTCTTTGAATCCTTTTCCCGGACAACGGTTTCGTTTCTTTGATAAGCCTCAAAGGCGAACTGATAGAGTGGGCGGAGGAGCGATTCCTCCACTTCTGCTTCAGTGAGGTCCATTCGTTCTCCTGCTTTGCGTCTGATGATGCGGTGGATTTCAGTGTAGAGTGCTGTTCGGGTGATCCTCAGCTGAGTGTCCTCTTCTCGCAACAAACAGAGCAAAGTTAAATTGAGCGGATTGCTGCACAGGTCGATAATGCTTTCCTCTTCAAGCATGGATTCAAATGGTGCTGAGGCGATGTTCTGGTGCTTAGCATATCGCTCCACGTGTTTCAATTGCTCTTCTTCGTCGTATCCTTCAACCGTGAATGTTGATTCGAAGTGCCGCTGTTTGTTTTCTAGGAAGTTGGGTCGTGATGTGATAAGCAGAGGTTTGTGCTTGAGCCGTTTGCCTTCGATCAATTGATGGATGATTTCGTTCTTTTTGGACGCTTCATCAAACGCATCAATGATGAGGAGCACGTTCTTTTCTTGAAGCAGTTTTTCCAACTGGCGCGAAGGGATGTCCCAGTCGATGGGCAGGAGATGCTCTTTAATCGCTCCTCCAACTGAGTCTTGACCTCTGAGGTCTCCAGCGTGCAGCAGAATCACCAAATCAAAAGATTTGATATTTTCACTCGCTTCATCTGGCTGACTCCATGCGAAGGCCAGCTGAGGTGCATGTATATCATGTTACTATGCAGGTTATTTTTGGTTAGGTTAGGTTAGGTTAAGTTATTTTTGGTTAGGTTAGGTGTAAATTTTTGGTTATTTAACGTTAGGCAAACGTGATACACACGTGCCGGTAATTGTACATATGCAGCTAATGGTTGATGGTTCGTTTAAACAACATGAGGTGCATGTATATCATGTTACTATGCAGGTTATTTTTGGTTAGGTTAGGTTAGGTTAAGTTATTTTTGGTTAGGTTAGGTGTAAATTTTTTGTAACGTTAGATAACGTTACAGTAACGTTACCTAACGTTACCATGGTAACGTTAGATAACGTTATTGCCCCCATCCTGAGTAACGTTAGATAACGTTATTTTGTAACGTTAGGGAAGGTTACCTACACGTGTCTCCCACGTTTGCCTAACGTTCTGTGTTTGCTGGGAGCGCCTGGCAGAGCGTCGATTTTCCCTGCGCAGGGTCGCCTTCAACGAGGATCCGCTTATTTCGTCCCTCTCCTACAGATGCCAGTATTTCATCCATTTTGACCTCAGTTCCTTTGCTGCATAAAACATAAAACATTAGCCACCATTGACCATTTGAGGTCAGATCACCCACCGATCGCCACTGGTCAGCCGCAGTCGACGCTGAACGAATGTCTCCTTTAAACTGAACCCTTCTGTCGGCAACCACGGCATTGTGTAAACAAATTGCAATTTGTCATTGTAGTGCGTTCGCAGCTCATCTTGTAAACCTGAGAAATAAAAATTGAAGTTTTGCTCAAATTAGTCAATGCAAGAGAACTCACGCTCAAATGTGCCTGCATCCTCCGAGCAATCGTCACTCAGCCACTTGTTTAAGCGCTCAGCCACATGCCGCTGCTCAGATTCACACAAAGCCTTTAAGAATAAGTCGAAGGCTTTTGAACCACGCTTTGGAAGAAGCTCTGTGAGGAAATACAGAACAGCCGCTTTCGTGGTGTCGTTTCTTTCGATATTCTGCAAACATCAACAATTAAGAGATGTTGTCAAATGCGAGATCGCTTGCATTAAATTCTCACCTGGAGTTTCTGCAGTTGGTCATCAGTGATGACACCGCTTTCAGTCAAGTTTGCAAACAGCCCTGTTGACAGTGAAATTTCACTGCACATGAAGACCCGGTTTTTCACCAAACATTCTTTATGGCGATCTTCCATCTTGGATTCCACGCTGAAAAAGAAGAGAGCTGATTACTGATAACAATATGCCACTCTTATCGTGTTTTAATACACAAATGTAATTTATACGACGGAAGCCAATCGATAGCTCATATCTTTCCTTTACCTATTCGTGTATTAACATCCGAAATTCGACCAACTTATAAATTTACAAGAATGAAGCCAGCTCGATGCCCAACTAGCAGCCGACTGCCAAAGCAGCGTGGCGCGGGGCCAACTGCCTTCACTGGGTGTCGCATTACTCTGCGCTGTCAACAAATGACGCAGAATTCCGCAGAAGTCGTCGTCTGCTTCAACAACAACGGAAAACCGACAGCGAAAACCAAATTCCACCGAAATGGCTGAAGATTTCAGCAACAAAATAAATTTGAAGAATTCTCCAGAAACGGAAAGGAAAACAATTCAAATTGTGTTGCCGTTGAAAGAGGCGATCGCAAAGGGATAAAATCCCAAATTCCACCAGCCCCGAAAATCGATTGGCATAAACCACAAAATAATATTATACTAATATACTAGTGCATGTACAGAAAAAAAAAATATGCAAATATTTTGATCAATAAATGTATCTTCCTGAAAAATACTGTAACTGCTATTGAAAAATTATGTGAACGGCACTTCAAGATTCTTATAGTCACCATCTTCAAGGGTGTTTCAGCCTCACCTTTTTGCTTGCTCCAAAGGCTTCTCGCTAGACCGGTTTCTCTTGTGGAATAGTTCAATTCGGTCGGCAGCAGCTCCTTTTCAGCGTCAGTTGTGACGTCAGCGAACGACCTCTCTAGGATGTTATGCTAAACAGAAAGGAAAAAAAATCTTTTGTGGAAACCATGCAACGATCACGTGATGCCTGTACAGTCGAACCTCAGCATAGCGTCAACAGTTGCTGCAATGATGGCTGCGCATACCAGCAGCATTGAGAATGAAACGAAGGTACATGTATTCTCAGGTTCAACTTCAACACATTCTATTCGAGGAATGCTCGCCTTCCGACGCCTGATCTGAGGCAAAACTGTATTTAAGCCGAAATCTACTGTTGTCTACTGCTGACTCAAGTTGCTATTATATTTATGGTTCACTTGATTCGCAGCATCTTTTGAGGCGGTTGACATCATGTGACGCCTGTTACGAACCCACACAGGTCACATTTCAATTAGAATTAACGATGCAAGTATCAAACTGGGAGATAACATTGTTCTGTTGTACTGAAGATCCTCTTCAGGCCAGACCTTGAGACGCCGCATAAATCACTAGTGAACACGCCCGGCGTGTTGCCTAGTCCAGTTTTAGTCAACACGCCCAAATTGAAACCTGGTTGACTGAGCTCCAGTCATGTTTCAGTGTATAATATGTAATACGGTGAATGTATTATACAATGTATAATGAGTGGGCCAAAAGTAGTCTACTCCATGTTAAAAAATAAAAATAAATTATATTGGCTAAAATGTATCAATTATTCTAAACAATACCTACCTGGTATATGGATTGACTATGTTATTTTGGACCCATTTATGTAAAGATATCAAATAAAAAGTCAATATTGAATGAGAGAGGAACATTTAAATGCGAGTGGTGAGTGATCGCGATGAGCTTTTATGTGCGCGTAATGAGGTGGGCCCCTGAACGAGCATTGTGCAATGTCAGCTGTTGCGTGGCGCTGCAGCACAAATTATCTGCTTTGTTTCGATTTTAGTAAATAAGAATATTTCATTCATCCTATAAATGTCATTTATGAAGAATACTATTGAATAAAGGAAGATAATTAATAATTCGTACGATTTATACGAATGGCGCCAAAAATATTTCGCGCGCGTTTTCTGCCGCTCGCTGCAAGCGTACTTTTCGCTGTGCGTACGTTTCCGCGAAAAGCGTTGATTTTAGTAAATTTTTTTATTTTTTTTTCGCTTTTGTTTTTGTTTTTGTTTTTTTCCATTGTTGTTATTTCTTGAGTATGTCGCTATATTACGCAATATGCTGCATACCAGATTAACGACATAGCAGCGCATTTGGATTGTGACAACTGAACTTATTCAGTTGCGAGATCTCTGATAATAAGCCAGCGCGAGTGCCGTAGTCAAACGGCTCGAGGCCATGAGGGCGGGGGGCATTTTGAAATTTTGAGTTTTAGTTAGACCTTATGCATTCAATTCCACCTTCCATTATTTTTTTCTCTTCAACTACTATGGTACATATGATAAAAAAGAAACTGCTTTGTATTTTGTGATCACTAATTAAAGTTTACAATGTTATGAATGTACGATGCATTCCCATTATTGTACACTGTCAAGCGCACCCAACGATTATCCCACATGTGCTAGTATAGGATTAAAAAATATAATTTTATACCATAAATTGATTAATCAAGTAATGTTTGAAAGCAAATGGAATTTTTTACGAGATACATTAGCGAGCACGTGCGCACTGTCTGTATGGCAGAAAGAAGTAGGCCAGCGCACAGCGCCACATACAGCGCTGCCTTGCACTGACTACTGGATACTGCAGTACCTCTTCTCGCGTCGCTTTCTATACTTTTGATATATTCTAAAAATAACAGATTATCTTTGTGATATGACTCTGGGTTGTCACCATAATTATACGCTTTGTCTCAGCTTCCCAGTACGTCGATGAGTACAAACAAGAAGTAAGGCATGAAGGGAGGCGTGATAAATCACACATTAGTACATTACGCACGGGCGTCATGACTATTAGCGTACTACGGAAAAGGCCGGGCGTGGCACAGAATTGTAATATGGGCGTGGCGAGCAATCACTTCGTATAAGAATGTTCTGTTGTACTGAAAATCCTCTTCGGGTCAGACCTTGAGACGCCGCATAAATCCGGTTAAGTCTGGAATTTGACATCAGAGATGGCTATCACTGATGTCAGCCTCATGGCTCCCGCCTGGCTAAAATTGAAGCGGGAATATAGCCATGATCATCATAGTTTTAGCTCGCTGATGGGTCAACGGATGACTCAGGAAATGTATACGCTAAAAAGTGGGCTCGCTTTACATCGGTGCAGTCATATACATGGTCATGTATACACGAGATTTAAGTGAATTCGTTGATGCTCGTACTAGTGTATATATAATATAGATGTAGTCCACGGTTGCATGCATACCGGTATTTCCTATGGCGACCGTGGAGGTCGAGGTCCAGGGTTCGAGACCCGAGCGGGCGTTATGATTGTGAATTATAATTGTAATTCTTCGGTAACTCTGCAGTGCTGCCCAACTGCGTAACAAGGCCGGGCGCTGTGTACCACTGTCTATGATATTATGGATAAAGAACCCTTGGGGTTTACCGATAAGAGTAGGGGAAAACCCCGGTCCCAGGCCTTCTGTTCTGGCGCCCGTATCAGCCGAATGAGTTGGGTTGAACCGTATAACCCCATCATGCCTCATGCCTGCCATACTCGGATTAGAACATGCATGAAAATATTATGCTAGAGCATAATAATCACTTCAATAATTTATATGTTTTATGTATAATTACATTTAATAATTTTTGTATTCTCCCCGTCCAACAAATTACTGTACATAATTATATTTCTTGTATGAAATAGGAGCTCACTCCTTAATATTATCCATGATTCCAGTGTGGCGCCATACCATTGCAGGGCTCCAGAGTGCGCCCCATTTCGATCGGAACTATTGCACTTGACAGAGGAAATCCATCTCGACAGCTAGAGTCTACTTAAATAAGTCGGCGAGTAAACCGTTGATAACTTTTCGTGGCCACTTTAATTGCACCGTCATTTTTCCAATAACCACATTAAAATTTAACGTTGCAGTTGCACCTAATGATTCTATTAACGCAATTGAGCCGCGAGTGATATCGATTTTTTGATTTTTTGATTTTTGATTTTTTTTTTCCAATCGCGAGCCTGCATTGCATCCGATATCGATTTATTCCTCAGCTTCTTTTTGTAGATATATTCAATAAATTGGTTAAATATACATTTCAAAATAATTGGGGAAATCACATTACAAGCTTGCAAACTCTTGAACTCATTTCTCGGAGCGACAAAAGCGTGCATTTCCCGGGAATCGCCTTGGAGCTTCCAGGCCAGCTATTCTTGTGAAGGCCACGATTCACTGTTTGCAGAAATTACTTATTTACTAGTAAACGAGCGGCTACCGATATTGATATCCCTATTATTTTGGGAGATCAGTAGTAGTACTGTTGGAGAAAGTGATGAAACGTGCTTAAAAGAAGAACGCTTCACTGGTCGCCATCGACGCTGACTCGAAAAAGCCAATCTTCGCGCCAAAACTCCGTGGAAAAAAGCGGGAATCCCCGTCGAAGCCACGGGGTTTCCCTATTGAGAGCACGGAGTTCAATCTCATGAATATTCATAGATATGCTCGTGGCGTGATTTCGCTCACAACACGATTCAAATATTATGTATGTTTTTTAATTTAGTTTATATATCCACATTGTTACATGACTCTTGTATGTTGCTTGTTTACAATAACATGTAGGCCTACGCAGCTTCTGTGGTCTCCAGTACACCCTGATGTGCATACTAGTAGATACATCCTTTCATTTGTGTATTGTTTACGCCTCAGATACAGGATCTCTTCTGAGAGCGAAGGCAAGACATGTGCATATTAACGGACGCAACGCGGCTCCGTTTTGAAGCCCACGCTCTGTTGCGTGATATCTCAGGACTTTGTATAATATATTTCAGTTTCAGTACAGAGGCACAAATTTGAGGAATCCGACAAATTTATATTTATATGTTGAGCAGTTGAGCAGTTGAGCAGTTGCAACACTGTTGAGTTGCAGTTGCAACACTGTTGCAACCTGTTGAGCAGTTGCAACACTCAGACCTGCTAACCCTGGAGAGTTTGAATGCGGGTGTAGTCGGGAAGCCTACTATATCTAGGGGGGTCCGGGGGGGGGGGGGGAGCATTCAAATATAGTAAAATAAAAATAAATTTTGTAAATTGAAATATGGAACGTGTCATTTCCGAGTTAGAATCAGGTGCAGCCAAAGACTCTCTATTAAGATAGAGAGTCTTTGGGTGCAGCAGAGCATCGTCAGATCATGATCATGCGTGTTACAAAAGATGTAAACAGTGCCGTGATCGCTGATTGGCTATTACGCGCGCTATGCACAGCATGGAGGTCGGCACACAGCTTCCATGGGACAAACATGGGACTCATTGGAAGCTACTTATTCTCAGTTTCGTAAATTTTACTTTTCGACATATCACTGCATATGATATTTATAGAACTTTTTCAATGTAATAGTAACGTGTAAAAATCAAAATAAAACAATTTCATTCGTGTAAATAAATTTATCGCTAGGTCGTGGGCGTGGTGTCTTTTATGCGTTTGTGCTGAAACTGGAATCATTAATTAATTAAATCATTAATTAATTAATTAAATCATAAGAAAAATGGTGGAACAGTTCACTCTGGCGATGGGCGACACATCTGAAACTCGTTGCGTCATGCTTGACAAGGATGTCAATGAGATTGTGGCAGTGAAAGCGCTAATATATGCCTCACGTCAACGTTTTGCTGTGCACCTTCCATGTTCTGAAGAACTTCAAGGCGAAGATATGTGAGCTTGTTGTCCCTGTTGCGACAAAAGAGGAGATCTTTCGCCACATTCGAAAGATTGTGTATTCGTCTGAAGAGAAGTTCGAAGAGTTGGTGGAAGAAGTGAGCTGTTAATTGACTTCACATTATTCTAACTAATTCATTCTGATTTTTCAGCTGAGAGAGCAGAGCCCGGATATACATGAATACTTCATGGTGAACTGGTGGTCAGAGCGACAGATGTGGGCCGACCATCTACGACGTGCAGTGAAGACCTTTGGGAACAACACCAACAACCGGATAGAGTCAGAAAACAAGAAGCTGAAGACACTGATGAGTAGCCAGACCACTATCGCTGAATGGGTTCGCTCTCTCTTTTCCATAACGATATGCTGGACTCTTGAGAGGGAGCACAAGGCCTTCCTGCAAGAGAGCACCACAGTACGCTACCAAGATGCTGACAGGGACTTGGAAGAACTCTTGGGAGCCATCTCAGAATATGCGGCCGATGTGCTCAGGACTCATTTGAAGGTGGCTTCAAATGTTGTTGTTGGCTCAGTCAATGAGCAAGGCGTTTATCTTGAGACTGATGGTCAGAAATCTTACTGTGTGGTAAGCAGTTATTTTCAGTTTTATAACATTATTCATTGCTGTTAACTTTTTTCAGATCCCAGCTACCTCATGTTCCTGCTAATTCCCTGTTCAAAATGACTTACCCTGCCGCCATCTCATTGCCCTTTCTCGCCATTTGCGGAGGGATCTTCAAGATTTGGTTCTCCAAAGCCGATGGCGCAAAGACCAGATAAATGTCCCTAGGTTCACTGGGATGTCACGGCTCAATGTTGAGGTGGACACTCTGAGTAGACCTCTGACCACAACCCAGAGATATTGGAAGAATGATGCACTCACTCAACGCGTCAAACTGCTCCTCAACAATTGTGGTGTCAGAGAGTCAGAGGAGCGTTTCAGGGAACTGGCAAACTTAGTGGACAAGTGGGAGAATGGTGAGGGTCCAGAACCCCCCAATGTCGAAAATGGTAAATGTGATATTTGTAATTTTCTCTATTATTAACCAACCTTTTGTACTCGCAGATCAAATGGCTCTCGAAGAGGTTGCACAAATCATTGAAACAGTCACTGAAGGTTAGTCATTGCTTCCAAGGTTTAAATTCCTTGTCTAATAATTCCATCTATTCCTATAGACACTGTGTCAAGAGATCTGACTGAAGATTCTGATATTGGCCGCCTACGCTCTGCACATCTGCCAATCACAAAGCGGAGAGGAAGGCCCAAGGAGAAAAGGCGATTCAGTCGTTTTCGCAGGCAGGGTGGCCCAGGTAGAACCAATCATATCTCTGGTTATGCTTGACCCAGGAAAAAAGCATGCGTCTCTTTATCTCTTTCCTTTTTGTCATTGGAAAGTTTGAAATAAACTTGATAAATGGAAAACAAAATCATGACTACTGCTTGCTCTGTTATTCTACTTAAATAATTTGGTTATGCTTGAACCATTATGTATTGTTAGTTTTCTCTCAATTTAATTGAAAGAATTGAATAATTAAAGATGAAAAGAA
>KB305155.1:76625-97278 GCA_000328365.1 Capitella teleta | reverse complement strand
CTCTACGAATTCATGCGTATGCCGTTTGGTCTAC
Source organism: Capitella teleta (assembly GCA_000328365.1). NCBI lineage: Eukaryota > Metazoa > Annelida > Polychaeta > Capitellidae > Capitella > Capitella teleta. Next base: position 97,244 of record KB305155.1, on the reverse strand, counting down.
GCAACGCCGGCCAGACCTTCCAAAGACTTATGGACAGCATCTTGCATGATCTCTCAGGTGTGTTTGTGTATATGGATGATGTTTTGGTTGCTAGTAAGTCACGTCCGCAGCATATACAATGCAGTGTTTCAGCGCCTCAAAGAAAACGGACTGATTATACGCCCAGAGAAATGCCTTTTTGGTCAAACCTCTCTCGATTTTCTCGGACATCGGTTGTGCGGTGAAGGTGTGCGCCCGTTGCCAGGCAAGGTGAAGGCGGTTCAACATTTCCCTCGTCCGGATACTGTGAAACAGCTGAGACGGTTTTTAGGTATGGTCAACTATTACCATAGATTCATTCCACATGCCGCCGCCCGCCTACAGCCGCTGAACGAGCAGTGTAGTAACGCCACACCCTCTAAGAAGATCGCCTGGACAACTGAATCCTCCTCCGCCTTTATGGACGCAAGAGACATTTTAGCTCAAGCTAGCATGTTAGCTCACCCCCTCCAGAATACACCGTTCATCCTCAGCAGTGACGCCTCCGATGTCGGCGTTAGAGGAGTGCTCGAACAGTACCAGGACGGTAGACTCCGACCTTTGTCTTTCTTCAGTAGAAAACTCTCTCCTGCTGAATCGCGCTACAGCGCTTTTGATAAAGAGTTGTTGGCAGCTTATCTCAGCGTTCGGCATTTTCAACCCATCATCGAAGGACGTGTCTGCACCCTCATGACTGACCACCGGCCACTAGCCCTTGCGTGGAATAAACAGAGCGATCCTTGGTCAGCTCGACAACATCGACATCTCTCGGCCATTGCACAGTATGTGACAGATGTCTGTCATCGCTCCGGTGCAAGTAACACTGTTGCCGACTGTCTCTCTCGTGCACCGACCACACAGGTCTCGATGACATCAAATCTCCAAGAAGCAGCAAGGGACGTACAATGCCCTTCCGACGACATCAACGCCGTAGTCGACGATCGCTCACATAATCCTCTGGATAACGTGTCTCTCGGCATCGACTATGCAGCCCTCGCCGCCAGCCAAGGCTCTTGTCTCACCGTCAGAGACTTCAGGACTGCGGTGTCCGGCCTCCGTCTAGCAGAAGTGCCAGTCATGCAAGGAGGGCCCCCTCTGCTCTGCGACGTCTCCCGCAAGCACCCACGCCCTGTAGTGCCTGTGATTTCAAAAAAAAGTCTTCACTTGCCTGCACAGCCTCGCCCACCTCGGTGGACGCGCTACTCAGCGTCTGATTGGGCGTTCTTTCGTTTGGCACCGGATGAGGAAGGATATAGCACACCATAGAAGTTCCTCTGGAACCGTTCTCTCACATCCATGTGGATCTCGTCGGGCCGTTACCACCATCAAGAGGACATACTCACCTGTTCACGATAATCGACAGGACAACGAGATGGACAGAAGCCCTTCCCCTCAGTTCAACGACGACCACCGCCTGTATCGACGCCCTCATTGGAGGCTGGGTCTCACGATTTGGAGTGCCCTCTGACATTACGTCAGACAGAGGAGCTCAATTCACATCATCATTGTGGCAAGGAATGGCGGAAGCATTTGGAACACAGATCCATCACACAACCGCCTACCACCCCCAGAGCAACGGATTGGTCGAACGTTTCCATCGCTCATTGAAAGCGACCCTACGAGCCAAGCTGAAGGGACCAGATTGGTGCTCGCAGCTACCGTGGACAATGTTGGGCCTACGAACAGCACCGAAAGAGAACGGAGTGTCAGCTGCAGATGCTACCCTCAGGCATGCGCCAAAGCTCCCCGGACAATTCGTCGCCCCATCGCAAGATGTGAGGTTGTCTGGTCAGTCTCCAGTCATCCCGGTCTCGCATCACGGCACCCCATCATCGGGAGTGCCGGCAGCCATAAGGACTGCGAAACATGCTTTTCTGCGTGTCGACTCTAACAGGAAGCCGCTTCAACGTCCCTATCGGGGACCGTACCAGATAACCAGCAGAAACAACAAAACAGCGACTTTGAGGATAAATGGAAAGGAGAGAACCGTGTCGTTGGACAGGCTGAAACCCGCGTTTCTTCCGGAGGAAGAAAAAGAGCCAGTGGTGTCACGTGCTGGGAGACTGAGCCTGCCTCCAGAACGCTTTCAGGGGGGGAAGTGATGTAGCGTTTCATCTCATCTCATCTCTGAACTTCTCAACTCTCATTTCACTATCTATAACTCAATAGCCATACCTGCAAACCTATATAAACCCTTATCCCTCTTTTAATAAAATATATAGTGTTCAGTTCGACACAAGTCTCTGTGTTTCCTTCCGTATGACGCTATACTACCATGTGCTTTGTCCTTTCTCGTGAACATTCATGGCCTTAATCTTGGAGCGAAAACTATACATACATCTTCTACGGTAATCCGTAATGAGTATGGAGTTGAACTTGGAAATTAGAGGGAGCATAATTAATTGAATAATTACTAGCAAAAAAACATCCATCAGGTTCTTTTATGGTATATAGGCCTATACAAAATTGGGAACGAAGTTATTGCCATTATGATTATCATTGATTCACAATACTGTATGAGTATTTTTCCCGAGGCGTTTAATTGAGCGCGAAAAATTGAAGTCACAAAAAAAAAGAAAAAAAAAAGAAGAGATACTGCTCTGATACCTATCGGGAGTTAATCACCATCACAACACCCATGACATAATGGCGCCTCGCTGTAGCATCCTTAATCTGATTATCCAAGCTGTCATTTAGCACAGATAAATCGGGTGAGGTCTGCGCCCTGGGTCTCGCTGTAGTAATAGTATGTCAGCTAGCTCAGTCATCACAGTGACAGTCATGCAGCTATGAGCTATAGGTGAGGTCTAATGATAACATTATACTAACTAATCCTAGAAATTCAGTTCTAGTAATCAATGATCGAGTCACTCACATTCACAGTGATCAGTGTGAGTGTAACCAGGGGTAATTACGAATAGGGTATTACTATTAATAATAAGGGTAGCTACCTCAGACTGAGACAGGCTTTTGATCGCCTGACTCAGTGACTGTCACCTCGTGACCCTGTGTCCGTACGTGCATGGTGGGTATCGTGCATGCGAGACGAGGTTTCATCGCCAAACTGTGCCCAATATGAATATCAATTCGTCGTAGATTCTGAAAAAATCCCGGAGGCTTGTGAGCCACCAGAATTGTGTTCGAATTGTGTTCTGGACTTCATCAATACCATTATTATCATGTACGGTTATATCGTTATTCATGTTCTTATTTTTATTCCTATTGTAATACCGTCTGATACAGACTCCATCAGGCCAAAGGTCTTCCCGAAGAACACCAGACAGAGCACTTGGTATTCACTGCCCAGGTTGCGCTTGACATGCTCATTTCATTCGATTCGGTACAATGGCCCTAAAATTTGGAATTCAGCCTTGAGAAACAAAATTTTAATACTTCCCGACGACGCATCCATTTCCAGAATTAAAAAAAAAACTTAAAACGTAAATTCCTTTCTAATATTGAGTCCTGACTTCTAACCTTCTATTCTCCTCTCCTTCCTCCCAACTCTCTTTCTCTCTTCCTTCTCCTCCCATCTCTTTCAGGTTTTTTTTTGTCATCCATTTTTCTTTTCTATATTATAATTTGATTTGTTTGGCATTCTTATTTATAACCACATTAAGTGAATTACAACTGTAATAGTATATACATGAGGGCCCATACTCCACCTGGGGTCTGCCCTTTTTGAATAAATATATAGAGGCCCTTATTACATTTGAGAGATTAGTCATTGGAAGAGATTGTTATATCTTCTCTACTGTGGAGTAAATGTTGCAATGGATACGATCAAAATGCTGGAAATAACTAAATATTTTCAATATTTTCAATATTTTCAATATTTTCAATTCTGTGCTTTAGGTCAATTAAACAATGCTCATCCCACGCTCCATGCAAGTATGCATAGCGATGCCTTATATGGGCATCCAAATAATGCTCATCCATGGTCCGGGGCTGAAAGGGAAAATAATCAAAATATCGCCAATGTTGGGTGCACTCTTTTGATTGAGATAAATCAGCACCAATGTCGGCTTAAATTGAATATGAAATTATAGGAATAGCAGCATGAAATGTTAAACTATTCATACCAGATATTTATTTCTCTGAAGTTTGCGTAGTTTTTACACTGCAATCTGTTTTGTAACACTTTATCAAAAAAGCGCATTGCAATTGAAATGCATTGAGGTCTTTAACATGGAGTAGATAGACTACTTTTGGCCCTGCACTCTGTATTTAACCAAAATACAGACAACTGTGTATTATATTTGCCAATATAATATAAATACTGGTATGGGAACAAAATCATTACGTGAATGAAATCAATAAATCAGAAGAACTTGATTTCAAGTTTTTGTTTTATTAATTTTCAGTGAACCTGTATTCAAATACTGAAATTTGTCTTTTTTTAAATTCGTGAAATCTCAACTAACATTGCTTGGCACGTTGATGAATATCCATGATGAATATTCATGAGAAGAAAAAGGCTTGGCCTACATAAAACAATGAACACAAAATGACTTATAACAATTTGAAAACATCACAGATCTTTTGAAATTCAACTTCAAAAATGAAACTGAAAGTTTTTGCCTCATACAGATTCATACTCTTTCTGCCATGCTTCATATTTCACGACCAAATTCCTCGCGGAGGGCTTCGTGTGTTTCAGAGCCGACTCCACGTCCATTGTGGTAATTGTGTCGAGTTTCACGTGCAGATCTGTCCCTGTGAAAGATGACCTTTGACCCGTGAGAGAGAGGTAACATTGGGGCTAACCTTCAGCGTGCGTCTCCAGGGCAGTGAAGATCTTGCGCACTGGGCCCATGGCTGCCTCCTTGCACAACAACCGGATGTCAGATCCAGAGTAACCCTCGGTCTTCTGCTCAACAATCGAAAATGAATTGACGCTGAGATGGAGAATGACCTTCACCTCTGCTATGTAATCGTAATCCAGGTCAGCTGTGAGTTCAAGGCCGTTGTCTTTGGTGCAGACCCTCGGTGGCAAATGGTGTTGCAACATGGCCGCCCTGGCAGGAGGGGTTGGGAGGCCGACCAGAATGCGCTTCTCCAAGCGCCGCAGCATAGCATGGTCCAACTCCCTGCAAAGAGAAAGCATTGAGCACAAATGCCATTTGAAGGGCGCGCCCACCACGGAAGATTGGAGGCAGCCAACAGGAAAACCAACTCATCCGATTTGGACAAACCGTCCATTTGAACGAGGAGCTCTGTCTTCATGCGTCGGCTTCCTTCGTGTTCTCTGAAGAAACAATGAAATATTTCCTGATTCCGGATGAATCGCTCACCCGCCGCCTCCTCCTCCCGAACCACGCTGACTCATCAGAGATTCCAGTTCATCAAGGAAGATTGTCGATGGAGCGTGGAATCGCGCCATTTCAAACAGCACCTGCGACAACACAGTGAGGGGGCAGAATTCACACGCTGGATAACACGCACCCGGACTAATTTTTCTGAGTCACCCCTCCATTTGCTGACGATACTTGAGGCGGAAATATTGAAGAACGTTGTTCCGCATTCCGTGGCGACCGCTTTGGCTAGGAGCGTTTTTCCTGTGCCTGAAAGCAAAAGTTGATTAATGTTTGTTGCGTTGCGGCATTTGTGAGAATCACCCGGAGGCCCAAAGAGCAGGAGACCTTTCCACGGAGACAGAATTCCCGTAAATAACTGCGGATACTGCGAAGGGATGAAATGAGTGAACTTTGACCTGTGACCTTCCTCACCCGAATGGGGTACACAACAGCCTCCTTGACGAGACGCTTGGCGCTTTCTAAGCCAATGATATCGTCCCATCGCACGTCAGGGTTCTCCGAATAAATATCCTGAAGCGAGAAAAAAAAAATTTAAAAAAAAATAAAAATAAAAATCAAGTTGCAATCGAGAAAGAGGACTTACTCTGCTAATGACTTGCGCTAAATCTCTCCATTCGCTGGAGTAACCAACATAGCCCCCGAGTGGCTTCAGCAACCGTTCCTAGTCACAAGAGAAGAAAGAAATATAAAAGAGAAAGGAGAGATCCACTGACATCTGCTCCAGGCCCTCCCCCCCCTTCCTCCACATTTAGGCGTGTGGCCGTGCTGATCATTGAACGAATATCAATAATTTGACCCGGCTGTGAAACATTCAAGAGAATGAATCAGCTGAGTTTTCCATTTGCAGCTCACTTTTCTGCGTGGCGCCTGATCACCTTCAGCGGATGATGCGTGGGGTCCTGCGCCGGGGTTCATTCCGTGCAAGGAGAGGTCAACGCCCTCTGTCACATGACCGTTTGCGCCGCTCTGAAATAGTATGCTGAGCGTGTACAGAGAGGGAGAGAGTGGGCGTACTTTTTTGCCGTTGGTTGTTTTCTTTGCTGAGCGTGGTCTACCGTTGGTGGCGCCCCCTGTGGTGGTGGACGGAGGTATGCGAGGCAGGGAGGGAGTGCTGCTGCACCGGGAGTCCCTACGGGAATATGCGTTAGCCACACCCACTGAGAGTAATCTCATTATCATTAATTATATTTGAGGTGGTTGCAAACATCATCACAAAGTAAAGAAATTCACGATTTCAAGGCTAATGTGTAATCCTTATTATATGTACACATCAAAGGTTCTATATTATATAATATAATATAATAATAATATAATAATAATATAATAATAATATAATAATATATAATATTATGTAACGCAATGAAAGGTCAAAAGATCAAACTTATTTGCATTTGATTTTAATGCCACAAAACAAGAATCAATCTGAATCATCCACAATCGTATGAATATTTCCTGAGATACAAATCCACAAAGGATCAAAATGATGACTGTTGATTATGCAATCAGACTAAGTGTATAATACAAGTGAAGTGAAGTGGTAACTTCATTTGAGTTGAACCGACATAATTACCTATCATCGTCATCGTTAATTGCTTTTAACGTAGACTTTCCTTTCTGGAGAGTTGCCCTGAGAATGTGCGGGGAATTTCAATGCAGATAGGTGAGCGGATTTGAGGAAGAAATTAAAAATCTTGATTGGTTTGGTCCCCAGAACGAGGCTCGTTTAGTGGATGAAGAAGTAAATAAACATAAAAAAACAGAACAAATGAAAATTGTGTGTGAAAATTGAATGCTGACATGCAAATTGTATAAATTGTAATTCTGAATTCTATCATTATAGCGTAATATCTAATAATTACAAAGAGGTAGTTCAACCAACACCAATTCATGATAACTGTTAAAGGTCATTTAATCGCAAATCCGGTTTTAAAAATTATGAATAAATATGAGAATAATAAAAGGAAAAACAGTTTGATCACCTGTTTAACTAACATGACAAGCAAACTGAATAATACCTGATGCTCTTCGCACTTAAAACAAAAGTGAAAATAGCGATGTGAATAAGATATTAAATGGTACACACCTTTTAGCTCGACTACTTTTGCCTTTCACAATTTTTTCTTCTGCTGTGAAAACAGATGAAATAAACGATGAGGTCAAAGAGGTCACTCACCTGCCGGGGTTAATTTCTTCGTGATCTTTGGATATTTACTAAATTTGATGAAATAATATGATTCATATTCCATAAGCACCGTCTCCAGATCCACGTTGTCACAGACTTCAAATTTACGGAGGTCAATATTTGTTTCTTTTGATAATGACTGAGCTGATTCAACATAACTGTGCAAATTATAAATTATTCATTTCGATGGAATTGTCAGTTGATACGATGACCAACCCCTCTTCGTGAAGATAACTCAGCACCAAAATGAGAAGATTCTTCTTCCGGATGTCTGTGCGTTCAGCATCCTAAATGAAGAGCCATTCAAAGTCATCAGAATTCGTTCAATTGCAATCTAAAAGATTTCTTCACGAGAGAAAAAGAATCATTATCTTTGAATCTCTGTTGTGAAAGAGCTGCTCACTTGCAGCTGCCATGAAATGAATTCAATTGGAGCGTGACTTTCTATGTTGTTATGTCATTGGCAACAATACCATCTGCATGTGATATAAAAATTAGCTTAATAACCGCAATTGACCAATATTCGTATTGAAAGTAACAGTCATATTATGCACCATGCAGAAACTGTGAAATCAACAACCCAACTGAGTCTAGATGTCTTGATTAACCTCTTAAGATTAAGATCATAAATCATGATCTGGTATAATAGACTTAATTGTCGCCGTCAGAATCGTTGCGCGCACTCAAAAGTTCTATCAGCGGCTAGATTTATACATATAGCTGGCGTTGGCACCTTCTCGGCGGAAGGCGGTCCAGTAGTACCCAGCAGGGACAGGCGCTCATAGCGCACGATCAGGACACGAAAGCTCTCTTTCAGTGGCTATATAATAATCATAATGCACGATAGTAACTGCATGAGTTATAGCTTTATCTTTCACCTAGAGCAGCAAGGGCTCCCAAAACTTTTCAGCACCCAACAGACTACGAAACCTCAGAATTATGAATAAACCTCTGCCATCATGGCTGCCATGGCCAGCCTCCAGGGTAAATATCAAATGCATAAAACACATTCGTCCATGAGACATTTTTCCCCCTCACTGTATCCCCTCTTGTAATGAACTTGTAATGAAAATAACATACTTGAAACTTGGGCCATGATGTGGTTGAGTACATACTCATATAGGCCCCTCTTGTGAGATATACTCAGTAAAACTGATTCTCTAAGGACATTCTGGCGTTACTTATAAATAGATCTCGGTATGAATGGTCTCAGATAAATACTAGTATTTGCATATTAACTAGTGTGAGAACTTATTGGGCTTGTTACGCCAGAACTTATTTAGCTGCGACTTAAAACTGTTAATGGAGCTGGAACTGACGACATCTGCTGGGAGCTGGTTCCAGTTGTTCACGATGCGATGTCTAAAGTTCTTCTTAGCGTGGACTGTATGAGTGTGTTCCTCAGCACGTGTGGTTCCTGGATTGGCTTTCTTCAGTACTTGGCTTGGATTGATGTCTTCTTGGTTATGAAGGAGCTTGTATGTCTGTACCATGTCTGCCCTCTCTCTTCGGTACAGCAGAGTGGAAAGACCAAGTTTCCTCAAACGTTCTTCATATGGTAGCTCCCTCATGCCTGGGATCCTCTTAGAGGCTCTTCTTTGGATGCTCTCTATGAGTGAGATAAGATGCTTACTAGATGGTGACCAGACCACACATGCATATTCCAGGTGAGGTCTGACCAAAGACTTGAACAGTAAGGTGAACGTCTCAGGAGTTAAATGGTGGAAAGTACGGAAGATGACTCCAACAATCTGTCTTGCTTTCTTTACCTTTGACTCTACATGACTTCTGAATGTGAGGGAGGAGTCCACCAGAACACCAAGATCTTTTTCAACAGTTACCCTCTTGCATTCAATCTGCTCTCCGTTCTCGGCCAGGTGATACACGCGCTCATTGCTGGGACGTTTAGATATAGTCATGGTGCTACATTTGCTGTGATTTAACTCCATGGACCAGTCATCACACCACTCGCACACCCTCGTTAAGTCTCTTTGTAGTTCTTCAACATCATGGTCATCCTCGATCTTTCGGTAAATCTTTGTATCATCGTAAGGACGTAACTCATCAAGTGCTAATAAGGCATAGCCCCCATAGCCTATATATAATATAATATAGCCTATCTAAGTATAATAATAATTATATACTATTAATACTATATAATAATAGCATACGGTACATATAATTATAATAATCATATATAATAATAATAGTTAAAACTCCTAATCATAATGCAGGCTCAGATTGTTTGCGGTCAGGATGAGTTATAGAGCGTGTTTCTCTTCCGTAAGCTAATCGTGAGGCACGGGGACCATTTACCGCTTCTCTGGCGACATTCGCGCTGCGAATCGACTGATAACTCAATGTTTCTGACATCATTCCGAATTTCACGAAAAGTTGTTTGCTCGTCGCGAGGAAGATTCTGATCTGACCTACTTTTTAATTGGGTCATCTAAATATACTCTAGAGATATTTCCTTTGTGATGTTTTAATTGTTATAGTGAATAAAATAATTTATCAAAACGTAAAGTATATCAGAAATAAATACTAACTTATATAGTATAATTGTTAAATCATACTTATATCAAAAGTAAATTATTTATGGCGAGATTAGATACAATGCTAGATTGGGAGCATTCATTTCTTGGATGATTGTCAAAATTTCTTGTTTATTTTGACATATTTTTGTAAGTTTATCGATAATAGATTGAAATTAACGAAGATGGTGCATGCATTTGGCGAAATAATCAAACCTTTGTTACACTCTGCACAGTTTTGTGCCGTTTAAGTGAATGATTCTGACGTCACTACGTTTATAATACTCAGTAGCGTAGTGCACACACAACGGGACTGCTCCGCTACCCTTGGGGAGCTATAGCTCACCCTTCTCTGACTAGATTCATTGATCATTCGTGATTCATATTTCAATTATTCATCTCATGCTATGCTACTTTAGCAGTCAGAGTTCGGATATGGAAATCTAATGAACAATATCCGTATATCTGAGTTGTCTACATAGACTTTTGACACCAGATAATCATCATAGATACCCTCCAGGATGAGGGTGAATTGAGCAATCATGCAATGCCTGCTTTGTATCGACAATGTATGTAATATTGATATTGCATAATAGGGTAGTCGCACACACCTCAGCAACAAGGAAGGATCTAGATATTGAAGAATGAAGGGCTTATTGCAGAGCAAGCAGGGTTTATATTATATTATATTATATATATGGAGTTTTCTAATACTGATCACAGGTTTATAGCGTTCACAGATGAGGATTTTGATGCGCGATTACAGAGGCATTACATGCAAGCAGTCACGTGACCATCGGGTTAAATTCACGCTTGCTATCTTAATCAGAATGGCTGACCCATATTATGACCAAAGTGATAAGTGATTATGACCAAAGTGTTTAATGATAAACAGCACACAGGAGGAGGCTTTAAATAAACATTGCATGGGAGTAGCGTGGCTAAGGTGCCTCCATCCTCCTACGTAAGGGCTTCGGTGATGTATCGTTAACTCTTGTCAGCATGCATGCACTGTTTGCCAGTGCTTGTTCGGTTTGCACAGTGTTCAGTTTGATTGCATCAATAATTCGAAATGAAATTCAATTGCAGATTGCATCATCTCATCTGGTTAACCATCGTGAATAGCCAAATATCATAGCCCATTCAAGGACAACCCTTCATGCACACAAAAAAGTCTTTAGTTTATTATAATCAGTGATCAAGTGATCAGTGATGAATTTGACGACAGGCGTTCAGGACCAGAGTACTATAAATGACTGTTAAGCTTCTTCTTGTTCCGTGCGTGTTTCCGGTTCTGGCCTAGTCTGAACTTAGAGGGTGAAGCACACAGACTAGGGCTGAAGAAGTGAATCCAAGTTATTGTAGAAGGTCCAAATGAAAGGTGGTTGGATGAGGGCAGTAGTGGAAGGAAGAGTGGTTTGGGATGTTGGTTTGGTCGGGTTTATAAAGAGCCGATAGGGATATATTAATATTCATCAAACGGGATCTCGTGGGTAAGTCACATGCAAAACTTAACCATTGGGGAAAGAGCAAATTGTGTCAAGTACAGGTTATTTGGAGGAGAACTTAAGGTGATCTTCCTCACGTACAGCTAAAGGTGTTTGGCAGTTAATGGGTTAGTTGGAGAAGAAATTCGAGCTCAGCATTTCCTCTGGTTATATAGAAACATAACTTTTGGAGAATGTGGCAGGTCTCACCTGGAAAGTCAGGGCAGTTAGTGATCATAGAGAGTTCAATGTTTGAGTACGAAGGGAGCATTTGATGGAAATAAGGAAGCAGGGGAGAAAAGGAGAACGAGAAAACTAATATAGTGTAATATGTGTATGCATGCATAGGTATTCACAACACTTCTTTTTAATTCGTCTTTTTTTCTCTCTCTAAATGGGACTCTCGTTCCGAGGTCCGGTTCAAACGGAGCAAACCCCCCGGAACTCTCGTTCTGGGTTCCGGCAAATTCTAAGTTCCGTGCATCTCTTGTTCTATATACTGTAGTTGGTTTTCATTCATCCTTTTCTCTCTCTTCAGCATGGTACAAAAGAACTGAAACATTTCCTCAAATTATGTCTTCCAACAAAGAAGAAATTTCAGAAGATGAAGAGGAGACGCCGAATCTGAAACGCAAAAACATCTCGAATGAAAAGAGAACTTGTAAGAAAGCGCGGCATCCATGGCAAATCAAAGGATCACGCAACTGCTCCCCTGCCTCCTCCTCCACCTCCACTTCTTCCTCCACCTCATCTACCTCATCTACTCCTCAGCCCTCCTCATCATTCAACACAGCTCCTGATTCCTCCGAAGATGATGATGCAACGCCTGATCGCGAGAGTCATTTTTTGGAAATCACAAATGCCGTTAAAAATCAGCTTCCTGTCGAGGCGACACCAGCAACAAATGTACGCAGACTCTCGTATATCGAACGTTGGCAGTGTCAGCATGTTGCTAAGGCAACCGTCGATAATGCAATCAACCAGACCTTAGAAGAGATGGCTTTATCACCAAACGCGGCAGACAATAGTCGATACCAGGAACAGAGATCAAGAATTGAGAATGAGGGCGTGTCGCAGGCGATCCTCCTCCAGGGTCTGCAGAGGCAACGACCTCCTTTACGGCAGTGGAGTCCGATCATTGCACGCCTCACGCAAATCTCTGAGATGATATTCTCTGTGAATATGCGTTCAAGGCGCAGTGTAGCCGAGGCGTTTGTGCGTGGGGACCCTGATTTGACCCCACTGGTTCCTGACGAGAGCAACGATCACGGCTGGAGGGAAGGGCGCCTGGAAGAGGCGCCACCTGCTGCTCCCAACTTCCTCCTGGATCAAGCGGTTATCGCCGCGATGACAGAACAAGGACTGCAGCGCAGGTAGCTGCTGCTGTGCCGGCTGCCTTCTGTTTTGACCTCTTGACTGAATGCGCACAATTTTCATTTGTGATTAATTTTACCATTTTCATTGCATGTTCAACTTTTTTTATCGATTGGAGATATTACGTTGTACTGAGACAAGTTTGTGGTTTGCTTTTTCTAAATCTAAGATTGCTGAATGGTTATGTAACGGTTATGTAATGGTTATGTAACGGTTTCATTTACTGAAGAACAGGCATCTCTAATCAAAGCACTCTAACTTCACTTGGATGAAGTGATGACAACATTCACTCAATCTCAATGCTCAGGGAAGCAATATTTCCTTTTTTGTTGAGCTACCAGTAGTTCAAGAAGCACAGGGAGCCATGTGTATAACCAGTAACAATAATTAACTTCTCAAAATACTAAGATGCGTGCAATGCCACAGGGGCCCCTAGAATTAGCGTGCTCTGTGCTCTGGGATAAACTGCGGGTGAGAATTCTTCAGCAGAGGACATTGAACTTCGCCCGAGTTGCTTTTGAGCTTGGAACAAGCGGTGTTCAGCTGTGCTCTCTTTCTACGAGGAATGTGACGTTCAGTTAGTCGAGGTTTGGTTGATGATAGTGAAGCAATAAATTTACATATTTGCAGTTAGATTATAATTATTATATATATTTATTATATAATATAATTATGTGGGGGGGGCCAACGTTGCTATGGTAAACAATACACTCATTAGTATTTCTGAGTTGGATGGAAAATTACTGATAACAGAAATGAAAGAAATTGATTATTGTAACATATTTTATTGATGCAATAGTAGTGGGATATACAAATCATTTTCATGAATATTCATTAATTATCCCAAATATGACCCCAAAAAAACTCATGACAACTAATTTTTAGAGAACTCTAAAATTAAAACTGATAATTTTAAAAATGGCTAATTTTGATAAAATATTGACTTGACGCATAAATCTGCACTAAAATTCAGAGTCCAAAAAAAAAGAGAAGAGATACTGGAAAAATTGATGAAATAATATTGGAACATTTCCACAGGCTGATATATTAGAAATAAATATATATTGCTGTTGAGAGACAAGGACAGACATGAATAATAATAGAATAAACAGTGAACGTAACTGTATTTGGATGCAAATGAATCTCAAAGTTGTTCAAATTGAGTGTTTTTCACAATGAACCATCGCAAAGAGTGAAATTTCGGGGAATTATTTTGACGAATGACGAATGAGAGAAGCATGTTGACGCCCATTTAACCCATAATAATACTGATAACTAATCACAAGAAATGACAAGTAATGTTTGAAAAAAGACGCAAAATCTGGTGAGAATTAACATGGTGAGCAAATATTGTACAGAAGAAAGCAAATTATCAACATACAAATAATTCACATTACACAAAAAGATTCATTCATAATTTTATTGTGTTTTGTGCGTGTGGTTGGAATTTTAATTTTGCCAAAAACATCCAGATTATATTATCACAAATGAGCACTTTTTGGGCAGGATTTTCAAGAAAAGAAAAACCCCAAAAAAATCCTTCTCTTTCAACAATTCTGAGTTTAAATATTGAAATGTTTCAGAGAATGAATCATAAGCGAAATTGTAGAGATCTGCTTCTTTTTGGTTTTAATACTCATTGCGCAATCCATTTTGCAGCAGCACAGGGAGCATTTATTATTTCAAATATAACGTAAATTCAACGAAATGAAGACCAGCAGATGCGTTGATCAGCAGAACAACAACAGAAATATTCTTAACATAAGAATATTTGGTCACGAAAAAAAAAAATACCGAAAAATACGAAAAAAAAACAAAAACAACTGTTCTTGACAAGAAACCGTTTCAGTGAACGAGTGACTAAGATTGGAAAGAATGGATGAATTAACAGTGAGCACCCAACGTACTTAAAATGAATTCTGACTGAAAAAGACACGATATGTGCGGAAATCCCTAGCAGCTAAACAGCTATGTAATTGAAACAAGCACTTGATTAAGCAAAATGACTAGCGCAAACAAGAGATGACGAAAGATCAACCATTGACGTCAGCTGACGTGGATTGCAGAGTTAAAAAGCAATTAAAAACAGCTCATTAAATCAATATACAAATTAATCAGTTACAGAGTAAGTTTCCTAGAACGCCCAGAAATGAGTTCCTTCTCAACACAAGTTAGCAGTGAAACAAAAATAGTATAAAAAAGTGAATAAATTGATGAAGTTAATCCAAAATCGAAATATAGAAGACTAGTTGAGTTTCTGTGAATGAGTGACACAGTATAATTAATTGTGGATTGAAAATAATTTAATCATGTGAGGGGGTAGGGGGGGGAGGGTACTGTGCAGGTCTAATCGTGGAAGCCCTTTGGAACGGACAAGGAATGATCGATAGACGACTGCAGAACACCCCAGAAGAAATTACGGAAAAACGTGCGCTTGTAAATCAAATAAATCAAGAGCCTCACAGAAGACATTGCAGGAATGTGCAAAACAATGAACAGAAAGAGAAATCTCAAGATTTCCATCGAGCGAAAATTGGATGATGATTAACGATTTCTTGTGATTGTTCTTTGAGAGCATCCCATTGCTGCCAGACAGTGATTGAACTGACCACCATGACAAGCGTGCTCAGAATACGCAGGCGACTGGTCAAGAATGGACTGAGGAAATTAGCGAATGTAGAGAGAACGAGAAATATGACAGCCAGAACAGCGAGTACCACATTGATGATCTTCGTGATGAATGCTCGGAAATTTGAGTTTTCGAATCCTTCCATGGAGATGAGTTGCTGCTGCTGCTGTTGCAGTTCCATCTTAGTGATGCGCGTCTGGCATGACTCCAAGTGGTCCTGCATGTCCCTTGTCCTCTCCTCCAACTGATATTCCATCTTCTCCTCGATCCCAGACAACTCCTGCTTGATGTTGGTCACCTCCGCCTGGTGTAGCTCAGTCAGGTCGTGATGCAGCTCAAACAGTTCGTTCAACTTCTCCTCATTCCGCTCTCCTCGTTCGTGTTCCTCTTCAATCGACTGACGGATCAAACTGACCTCAACCTGAGTCGAAGCCCTGTGGGAGTCAAAGTTATCGGAGAGGCGTTGAATCGCTTCGTTGATGTTCTGCAGTTCTTTGAAGAAAGGTTCGAGATCTGTGCCAGCGTCCTGTTCCTGGTGGAAAGCGGAGACTGACTGTGGGTTGGGGCTGCTGAAGTTGCCGGCACTCAGCGCTGACCCAGAGACATCAGAACACGCCTCCTCCTCAGACGGCATCTTGTGCTCCACCGCTGATGAGTGCAGGAGGGAGGCGCTCCCAGGATGACTAGGCCGCTCCTCCTGCGCCTCCTCCTCCATCTTCATGGCCGTTATGTTGTCAGCGCTCCCGAATTTGTATTTATTTTTAATCAGATGCGCGAATTCTCTCGGTTTGGAGACGATCGAGTCCTTAGCTCCACGTATGTTGTCCACAACACCCTCTGAAAATCCAGAAATGCCGCCTTTAATGTTGGCCCCCACGTCCTTCAAGCCTTGACGTAACGCCTGCAAAAGAGAGAAGCTCACTCGCAATTCCCGGCTGCCATCAACGACTCACCTGTTTGTGACCCGTGGATGACCTTGCAGTCGCGCTGCCAACAATGCTCTGCGTCTCCTTGACCTTTCGTTTGTACCCATCCAGCTTCTTCTGGTAGTGAGCCAACATTTGCGTGGATTTCATGTTTTTGCGCTCAAACATGGCTTTAATCCTCTGCACTTGTTGCTTGTCCGTGTCTGGAGCGGTTGTGAATTTGAGGTATTCATTAACGTGTTCCTCCTTTGCGTTCTGCTCTATTCGGATCAGCTCCATGGTCTTCTGGATCTTGGCCTGCAGCTGCTGGATGCGCTGCTGGTTGTCCGCCACTCCATCCGCAAAGTCCAGTGAGTCGTAGGCCGCCTCAGAGCCCGCTCCCGACCCTGAACAGAAAGCGAGACATCGTGAATTCTTAAGGGTTACTAGCTATGCTAGTGCAACCAAAATTACAATGTTAAGGTGGAGGAACATTCAGCCATTACGACATTAGCCTTTAGACTACTTGTGGGTCACTTCTAGGAAATTTATTATTACGAATATTTAGAAATCATACTTATCACATAATAATTTATTTTATCATTTATGGACAAAAAATTAGCTAATTTAATGAGACTTAAGCAACTTGTTCCTGCTATTCATCTTCAGTTGACATTGAATGAACGTATACATTTGAGTCACATTATGAATGACTCACTGACTGAGAAGCGACTCTTTCGAGTCTCACTCTCAGTCAACTCAATGAAGTTCTGCATTGAAATATGCTCACCAGCAGAATGGCCCTGAGCGCCATTTTCACCCGTTTCGAAGTCATCAAAAACGGGGCCCGAGTCATTGGGCGCCAGGTTGAGCGACATGATCCACTCAGGAGTCCAAAGAAGATCAAAGGAGAGGAGAAATCGCCATCAGAAAGAATTGCATTTAGAAGAAAAGTCCCGACAGGAACCGACGTCAGGCTGCGAATGCGTTCAGCGAACAGTAACGCTCGCGTAACGTGTTGCTCCGTTTGGCAAACGAAAACATATTTCGATTTTGATCATTTAGAATTAAATGTTGTTGCTAGTATTATGATGGAGATATTATCAATATTCTCTGCTACTAAATTACTGGCGCATGTAAAAAAATACTACGAAGTAAGAAGTCCCAATCGAAGCTCGTAATTAACGAATTCGGTTATCTGTAACAACAAATTGTAAAGATTTATAGAGTGATCCATAAGTTTTTAAAAAGCATTTCTTCTGAGTGTGGAGTTTTTTTTATGGAATCATCAATTAAATATTCAAAAGGGAGGAGAGAAAACTTTATTTTAAATAATAAAAACCCAAGCAATAGACCCCAGAGCCCCCGCCGATATATACTAGCCGCCGCCGATTGGATGTTTAGCCAGCCGCCGCCGATTGGTGCCATCAGCCAGCCGATATCAGCTGACACTGTCATCAGCGGCTCTCAGCCGATTCAATCCAGATATTTTACATTCAGTTTTATAAGAAGTTATCATTTGTACAGTCTTTATTTTGTTTATAGTATTGTTGTAGTTCTGAGTGAGAAGATATTCTGGAGATGAATGACCTTTTTTATTCGATAGACAGGGTTTATATAGTGATTATGATGAAATCTATTTGAGATGATTATCTGAGTTGAGTTTAGTATTTATAGCAAATTCACAATTCTCAATATACATGTGTAATGAACTAGTTATGTTGAAACTATAACATCTCCCTTTTTATAAAATAAATGAATTTGTATTACATAACACAAAACGTAAACATAAATACAAATGTACAAAACACTCAGGCGGTATATTTTACGGTCTTTCTGCTCACACGTCCACTACGAGTGATGACGTCACCAGTCTCCGTAAACGTACGGGGCACATCCTTCGAACGATCAGGTTCTACTAGGGGAGTGGCGTCTGACGGATCTTCTGAGTACGTTGGTACTGTGGCAGACCTCACATGTCTGCTGTTACGCTGGTATCGCGCGCCAGAATCATCTTGTACCACATATGATTTCGGGGTGTCGGCGATTTGAACAACGCTTCCTCTCTGCCAATGAGCAACAGGGTCTTTCTTGTACCAAACATGTTGAAGTTCTGACAGCTGTTCTCGTTCCTTTGCGTGGCTGTTGTAGTACTCTTGAGATGTATGCTTAGCAGAGAGCATAGCTTCACGCGAATCATCTTGCTGGGTATTCAGTCGCTGTTTGATGGGAATGAGGTCTTTGAACTTCCGCTGATTCAACAATTCTGCCGGGCTTGCTACTCCAGACTTGAAAGGTGTGGCTCTGTACACAAGCATTGCAAGTGTAAGGTCTGTTCCGGAGTCTTGTTCTCTAGTCATGACGCCTTTTACCACCTTGACCATTGCCTCAATGAACCCATTACTCTGCGGATATCTAGGAGAAGAGTGAGTAACAGCGAATTCATACTTGGCTGCAAAATCCTTGAACTCTTGGAAAATCCATCGAATCTCAGACACAGATGAAGGCTTTGTTCAGACAAATAATGATCATTGTGACCATGATGATTCAAGATCTGTTGAGTTTAACTCCTTGAACACTTTTTCAGATCCCAAAGCACCCCATTTACGTCCTCTCTGGTTCAGCGAACGACACGACTCATCCATTCATCTGGTTGAAGCAGAAGTAGATTCAGGCGCCGGATGCAATACTTTCCCACTCTACCTTTACAGAAAGATATTTGGAGCAGCACCCTTAGAACCACCGTCTGTTGTCATCAAAGCTTTTGGCGATCAACCAGTAAGAAACCTTGGATCCAAAGTTCTATTTCTCCACATAGGTAAACAAATCCTACAAAAGAAATTCCAAGTGTGTGACGTAAGAAAGAATCCGATCATCGGAAGAGACCTCTCAGCAGAAATGGGTTATATCACGTTTCCTCCCATTACAGAACCTCATCTCTCATCTCGGCCGACCATTCAAAAGATCTACACCATCTCCACCAAAGCAGAAACCACTGAGAACACCACAGACGTCAAAAGACCTGTTGTTCAGAAACAGACCAAGAACCAAGTCACCATAGACGGATGCAGGCACAACTTATCCATCACCAAAGACTACATACTGAAGGAATTCAATGATGTGTTCACTGGCATGGGAGACCTTCCAGGAGGAGAGTATAACATTAAGATAAAACCTTTTGCAGAGCCTGTCCAACACGCACCACGTAGAGTTCCTGAGAAGCGGAAGTCTGCATACAAAGCCGAATTAGAAAGACTGGTCAAGGAAGGAGTCATCACTAAAGTCAACACACACACTGATTGGGTAAATTCAGTTGTCAGCGTCGACAAACCAGATGGATCGATTTGCCTCTGCCTCGACCCCAGCGATGTCAACGAATACATTGAGCGTAATCAGTATCACATGAAATCCATTGACGAGATCAGTGCTGAGCTCCATGGTTCAAAGTTCTTTACATTAATGGATGCAAAATCCGGTTATTGGCAGGTCAAGCTCAACAAGAGAAGTTGCTTCACCACCACATTTAACACCCCTTGGGGGAAATATCGTTTTCTTAGGTTACCATTCGGCCTTAAGGTGTCATCCGACGTATTTCAAGAGAGACTCGACTCTATCCTGAACCAAGCTAAAGGAATTACAGGGATTGCCGACGACTGCTTAGTTACAGGATCAACATCACAAGATCACGACACCAATCTGCTTGTGTTACTGCATTTAGCCAGAGCAAACAACCTGAAATTCAACCCTAAAAAAGTGCAATTTAAAACCTCACAATGTAGATTCTTTGGACAGATGATAACACCAGACGGCATCCAGATTGATCCTGACAAAGTAGACGCCATCCAGAACATGCCACAGCCCACAAACAAGCAAGAGCTGGAGTCATACTTGGGTATGATCAACTACTTGAAACGTCACAGCTATGAGCTTACTCGCCTGACACGAACGTTTGTTAATCTGATGAAGAAGCATGCAATATTCTCCTGGGAGTCACAACATGAGTCAGCATTCCAACAAATTAAGCAGATCATCGCAAAAGCTCCAATACTTTGTTTCTTTGACGTAAACGCTCCACACATCATTCAGACTGATGCAAGTTCAAAAGGTTTGGGCGCAGTTCTCCTCCAGAACGGAAAACCAGTAGTGTTCACTGGTAGAACTGGGGATCCTCA
>KB305155.1:36266-51487 GCA_000328365.1 Capitella teleta | reverse complement strand
TCCCCACTGCCACTGAGGCATGGTCCACACAGTCACTCGGATGAAAACTAGAAACTGCGAAGTTCGAGTTGAAGTTGACAATCACACTCAGAGAGTCAGTCAGACACTCACACTTGACACTCACACTGGACTGGTCACTGCCACTGGTTGAGCGGAAGAATCGTAATGGAAGACGTTGTTTCTTACCAAACTCAGAAACGGAAATGAAGACAAAAGTCGCAATGGCTGCTTTGAACTGAGTCGTTAACGCGCGAAATGGTCCTTTGTCTCTGTATCTTGAATTTAAATTTTCAATCTCTTATCAGCAGACATTTGTTGACATTAGGCAGGAAGCGTCCGAGGGCATGCTTAGATCTGATTTGTTATGTCACTTTTTATTGGATGTAAACGCCGGACTCGTGACGTCACGAGGTCACGTGATGCGGAATGTATTCCAGTCACTGATTGGTTGACAGGCTTCCCGCCCGCCAGCCAGAAGTTGTAATGGCGGCACACTCATCCGTCAGATTTTCTCGAGAATTACGATTTCGATTTTGGATTTCTCGGCGCATTTTCGCGGAACATATGAATGCATCCCACGAAAAGCTATAGATATATGAGCGCAACCAGATACATATGCATGTAATTCCTTCCCGTTATTTGGCTTTAATTGCATGCATGTTAAAAAAAAACCCCAAAGAACAACATCCAAGGAGCTGTGAACGACAACGACAAAAAGGGATATTTATGTATGTATTTCAGACTTCCACAGATATGAATAATTTAATAAATTATGAGAACATACATCAGTGATTCCTTCATTCTTTAATCCTTGGCTGCCACAGTGGCTTGTAACGCTAATCATGAGGTGACAATTGTAGTACAATTAAAAATGTAAAGTACAGTAAAACCTGGCTACAAGTACAACTCCTGGGGGCTACTATGAGGACCGATTTCAAATGGAGCTGGAGGAGGAGTTTGACTCGACTCGTGGCTCCAGCAGGCAAATCATGAAAACGCATGAATACCCAACAAGCGCCCGGTCATTTAACACAATCAAGTGTGATTCGGGACCAATAATGACCAATCGCTGGTCGCGTTGTACAGGTGGTTGCTGAATACAGGGTCGCTTACATGTTGAGGTGGTCGCACAGTGGTCGCTTAAGGCAGGTGGTCCCTAACACAGGTTTCATGTGTGATGAATATTTTCATGCCATATTTTGAATATAAATTAACAGTAGATACACTCAGTTTCATGTCTCACGGGGATTCCACTCATATAAAGATGAAATGAAAGATCTGTCACATTGAATAAAGCTTATTGAGATTTCTGTATGGATGGGCTCGATACGATTGATATCGATATCACTTGATACTTGTTACTGGCCAGTCATTTGTTTCTTCTTCATTGATCATATTTTATTTTATTTTATTTTTTTTGATTGTGATTTTTTATTCCTTCCAGTGGAAAATTGAGTGATGCGGAAAACTTGAAAATCTTCGGCAAATGTAATAACCCCAACGGCCATGGCCACAATTATAAAGGTAATTTATGATGAATAAATTATCATAAATTATAATCTGATTTATTTCTTTCAGTTGAAGTGACTCTAAAAGGTCCAGTAAGTACTCTGTCGTAAGTGGACACGTCATAGTTAGTTTGTGTGATTTCACTTTAAGGTTGATGCCGACACTGGAATGGTCATGAATCTAACTGACCTCAAGAAATGCATTCAGGTTTGTATCAATTTATGAGCGTCCTGTCTGACTTCCTTCTCCTTGAAGGATTCGTTTTTTGGCATTTTGGACCACCGACACATCGATAAAGACGTTGCATACTTCAAAGACGTCGTGAGGTGAGCATTCAGGAAGACATCGTTCTTCATTCTGTGAAGAGCGATGTTCTGTGTGTCCCGTTCTCGTAAAATCCTGCTCTAGTGGTTGCATGAGACTTGCTTATCTCGACAGCTTACAGATGCAACTCGGGACTGACGAAATCTCGTCTCTTGCATTGCATCATATGTGATCGAGAGTTGGTCCTATCCAGAACGGAACTTCCGTTTTGGAAAGAAAAATACGCCCCAGGAATTCTAATGAAAAAAAGTAGATTAAAAAGGAGATGTTTTGTTCAAAACACAATCATGCCTGCTCATTCATACCAGTGTCTTTGTTTTTATTTGGTGCAATAAATGTTTTTGTCTGTCAGATCCTCAAGGCTCATTGTATTTAAAGCCCTCACTTTTATCTGAAGCAGAGACTCACTGAACATAAATCTATTCTTCTATTCTATTCTAACAATGAACATAGGGGATGCTTGTTTGAACAAAGCATGAATTTTTTATTTTTTTTTTTCAGTACGACTGAGAACGTCGCTGTGTTCATATGGGACAATATGAAAGAGAGGCTACCCGAACCCTCGCTTCTGTACGAGATTAAGTTACATGAAACCGACAATAACATTGTTGTCTACCGTGGAGAAAGCAGCCAATGAAGTCACAACTAGATAATTGAGCAATTAGTGAGTTCATGTGACTTTGTTTTTCTCTTTCAATTTTGGCCATTTGGTATTATTACCTTGATGTCATTTAATTATAATTATATTGCTGTGTATAAATATGTAAATTAGCAATTAATCAAACATGTTGAGTATATTCATAGGAAGTTCGCTGTTTATCACTTAATTTTGTTGTGGAATTAATTTTATATTGTCTTCCTGTTATTTTTCTTTCACCAAGAATGTTCCAGGTAAAAGAACGCTTATGAAACCCTCTTATTTTGGAATTATTTAATTTATTTTCTTGAGAAAATTCATTATTTTATTATTTTTTTTATCAATCGATCAGATCTGATGTTTGTTATTTCCATTCCATTTACAATTGTTGCAATATAAATAACCTTTTATTTTATACGCTGAATATCTTATTTAATATTACCCAATGGAATTTAATCTCTAGTCTAAATATTCACTTGTTGATTTAAAATAAATCTACGATTTCATTTCTTGTGAGTTTTCTCTGATTACGCTAAGCAGCTCTGATTGGCTGTTGAGTTGCGTATCCCAGAATGCCATGTTTTTATCCGTCTCAGTCGTCAGACATTCTCTGATCATTCCTTAAGATGGAAATAAAGTCTGAAACAATGGAAGAATAATTATGCAATGGTCGCATCTCAATAATACGGAGTTCCGTGAAATCACAGTAAACAAAGACACGAGTTTTGTCCCTGGGCAAAATATCGGGAAACAATTTAATAAATTAAAGCACCTGTAATTGGAAAAAAATAAAGTAAAACCAAAAATACTGTTTAGATAAAAAAATATACTCAAGGTATATGACAAAAATATTAGTGAGTAAAGAAATTTTAATATTATTATTTAATAATATATTGCATTCTTTTGAACCTTAACTAAATGAGGTATTTATTGAGAAATAAAGAACTCTTATTAGGAACAAACACAATTTGTTTAAATATTGAGGAGAGGAGGCATAAAATATTCAATTCCCAGAACAAAAACGATATGAAATAAATTTCCCCAAAAAATAAAATCCATCATTATCAGATTAATTATTTTATGTACATAAAATAATGAAATTGTAAAATATAAAATGAAAGACTTTTTTTTTCTGCCACAGCGGTCGATTTTACATGCAAACTGTAAAATGAGCAAAAACAATTTGAATTCAAACGAGAAGTTGAATAAAATTAGTCTAAATATCTTAAACTTTTACAAAAATGATTTCTTTGCAAATGTGGAAGAAACAAAAATCAGAATTGAAATTAATCATTATTCACCGACCAATTGAGCAGAGAAAATTGAGGATTCAATCAGATTCATGTCATCAGTCGCCATGACGATGAGCTGCATAAGATCAGAGATGAAAACAAATGAAACCATAAAACGATTAATAAATTAAGTTCCAGCTGCGGATACAAAACCAAATAAAAATGATAAATTCACTGCCCCCCCCCCACTGGCTTGTACCGAGCTTTCCAGCCGGGGGCCCCTGCCAATAAGTTACGATCGTAAACAACACGGAACTCGCTGTCAATATCAGATGGCGCAAGAGCCTTCAAGACGCTCTCCTCAATCAGAGACGATAAATTCCTTGGCGTGAAGCCATCGCGCACAGAACGGGCGATCGTGACTAGTTTCGGTCGACTGATGGCGTCAATCTGACGCAGAATGTCTTTGAGAATATGTTGACGGTGCGTGATTTCGCGCTCACTGGGTGAGTGCAGGAAGTTCACGGTATTGTTGGGTGAATTAACTCCGTGGCAGAGCTGAATTCCTCCCTCCTCCTCGTCCAAGAAGCCAAAGGTCGCAGGAGATGTGTTCAAACAGACGCCCATCTCCAGGTAAGCTCGGAGTTTCAGGTACGAAGTTCGGTACAGAGCAGCCACGAGGGCTTTCCAGGAGTTCACTAAAACGCCGTCATTTGTGGCACAGAATAGCGACGGATATTTCTGGAATGTTTCCATGAGTTTGGGTGTGGTCGTTGCCATGACGTCATCAAATGTTGCTTCACATTTGTTGAAATTAGCTTTCCACTCACAGCGTTGGATTAATATCTGCACCGTGTCTTTGAAGAGAACGTCTGCGGCCGGCTCATGATTAATGAAATGAGGGCAGAAGAGAGCTCCCAATTTATCATTTATCACCATGAGATTCTCAGTCGGGACCCCAGCTTCATTCATTCGTATGATTCCACTTTCACAACCGAAGAAATCCTCGTCAATATCTAGAATCACGTCCTCCTCCTTGGCAATCAGCTCGCCTCCCGTTGCCAATTTCTCAAGAGCGATGACATCCTTAACGTGGATGCTGGTGTACATCTTAGACAGCTTACATTTCTTGGGTTCGATGTCGAATTCAGGATCTTGATTCGGCTGCAAACCAGCAAAGTTCAGGAAGAAGCAGCGGAGATCTTCGTCTTCAACGTTGTGGTTCTTCACGCAGTTGCACAGACGTGTTTCACGAACAGATTTTTCCTTCACGTTCACTTGGCCGATGTTAATGTCAACCTCAAGGTCATTCTCCGATTGTGATTTATCCCATGAAGGGTAGATCCAGATGACCTTGGAGATCAACCCAGACATGACGGCAGCCTGAAAAGAGAAATTAACAGCGAGTGTGCAGAGCAAGAAAAATGAGAATGACTCTGAATTAATCGGAAGAATAGTGAAATAAGCAAAATACCTGGATGAAAACGTCGTTCTTTTGCATCAGCATTTCGACTTCTTCTTCATCGCGGGGATATCTGAAGAACGGCATCCCTGCGATGTAATTCGGAATGCTCTCATCTGAATGTCCGTCCACGTGAATCTTGATAAAAAAGAAATCAAACCGAAAATGTTATTGATAAATTTACGAGTAAAATCCATTGCATGAAATACGCCGTAACAGTGTAACAATCGACTTAACTAACAGCTCCAAATGATCGTTTTGCAGAAAACACTCACCAGGGTTAAACCAGATTGAGGAATAACTCCAGTGTTGGCTGCGTTGAACCAATACGGCAGAACTGTAAAGAAACGGTTATTAAATGAAACCAGAGCCTTCCTAAGGACCTTCGTGGTGCTCCTCAACGACAGCGATCACAACGCGTTGGTCATTGTGGAAGGAGAACTTAAGCAGAACCAGAATGAGGCAAATGGAGAGACATGACGTCATCAACGTCAGAGGAGACTGACGACGAAGTCCAGCTGATAAGAGAAATAAGCGCATCTTACGCATCAACATGCTCCCTCAGACGATGAGAAATCTGAAACAGAATTAGCATAAATTACACCGTCATGCATGATTAGATTTCATGTAAAAAAGGCGTTCGACTGAGATAGGGTTGAGATGTGATAGACCTGTCACCATCTTTGGTCTAATTCCCAATAGAGTCTTGGATCGAGATGAAGAGTAAACTGACTTAGCTCCATGGGATTATCATTGGTAGTCTGGGATAGCAATAGCACTGATTCAATAGAGCCTTGGAATAAGGCAGGGTTGCCATGGTTACCATCTCGAGAGGGTAATGTCTATGATTAGTAATGAAACTCAGGGACTTTTCATCTTATGCCGGAATTCTCAATTGTATGCTGAGCCACATCAAAGACATCAACGGCAGTGGAGGAGTTCACAACGTAAAAGCGTTAACCAGGCATTTAGCATTCGCCTCCTGGACGATCAGCTGCAACCAGTGTTACTGCCCATGTGGGCCATGAGCTGTAGCTCGATAATTCGGCCATTACTCCCATTAGTGTTCAATGATGGCTTAGTAAGGAAAGGAAATTGTTGTTTCACGGCACACCAACACTAGCGAGTGTTATACAGTGCCAAAAACATTTGGATCAAATAAAATCAAGGCTTTCCAGCAGAAAATAGGAATAAAATTATAATATATGAAGGCCCATTAACCAGTTAACTGATTAACTCATTAAGTCTTAGGAAGTCCAGAGCAGGACGTCCGCTATTCGTATAATTATTATCGAATTTTTAGCTCGTTGAATATAACTGGGGGTGATTGCCGCTTCATTAATCATTATTGAATTTTTATTAAACATTTAGTATAAATAGGCGATTATTACATCATAATTTGAGAATAAAACACAATTTTGTTCATCGAAAGCTGAACCACATCTCCAATCTAGAGCAACTAGCTTCTTCCATATCGTGTACGAAATGTAGCTTGGAGGAAAGCTGAGAGTACCTCTAGACGCATCATAACGCACTCATGTTGTCGATTCTATTATAATTACGTCATCGTTTAAGAATCCTGCGAATAAGAATGACTAACTTAGCTTAGTATTGTCTGTTGTATACCAACAGTTTACGTTAATTTACAATTTGTAAGTATTGAGACTCTTGTCCAATGTCAGGGAATTCGCGGTCATAACGCACTTGGCGGGAAGAGTATAACTCGTATTTTTTCAATTTCGTGGTTGGAGACGCAGGTTCTTTAGTCGGGCACTCAGTGAGAATATAACAGTGATTGGGCCTCATTCCTTTTCTATTGTTATGTTCATGTTCTTTTTGCGTTTTTAAGTAAGTTAATGCATTGAGATATAAGCACTTCAAATTAAAGTTTGGATTGAAACCGCAAATGAGCGATAATAGGGAGGCAGATGGCTTCCAAGAAGGGGGCTACCTTGACAGGAGAATGGAAGAGGTATAAGGAGGTATGGGTGGATTGTGCTGGGGAGGGGTGTGGTGCCTGCCAGCAACTCCGGGTGAAAAATGAATGGGGGAAAGCTGAAACAGCAGCAGAATTTTTCTGTGGAATGTGTGCCGGTCGGCATATAGATATTCTGAAAAGAAGAGTGGGGGACCTTGAAAAGGAGATTCTTGATAGGCTGAGAGGTGCTGAGCGCAGTCTGATTGCAGGGGAAGAGGAAGATAGAAAGTCTTATAAGCAAGTGGTGGAGAGCATGAGGAGCGAATTGGAGGAGCGTTTAGAAGGAGCACGACAGGAGATGAAGGAGGGTCAAGCTGAGGTTACAGCGAAACTGAAACAAGTGGTCAAACAGACAGGAGAAGAAGAAGCGAGAAAGAAAAGAATCATGATCTTTGGTTTGGTTGAAGGAGAAAGAGGGATTGAGGGAAGGGTACA
Source organism: Capitella teleta (assembly GCA_000328365.1). NCBI lineage: Eukaryota > Metazoa > Annelida > Polychaeta > Capitellidae > Capitella > Capitella teleta. Next base: position 43,910 of record KB305155.1, on the reverse strand, counting down.
GGATGTCTTGGGGGCTTTGGATGTGACCAGTCAACCAGAGAGTATTCGACAGCTAAAAGGTGGAGAACGAAAAGAGGGTTGGATTGCGCCAGTGGTGGTTGGTTTTCATTCTGAGAGGGAAAAGAGGGAAGTGCTTGAAAGGAAAACACTTCTGAAGGATATTGATGATATGAAGAGGATTTTTTTAGAGAGAGATATGCCTGTCAAGGAACGGGAAGAAAGAAAGAGGAAGAGGGTGTTAGAAGGCTTGCAGAGGAGGAGGAAAGCAATGCAGGTGCCTTCGGAAGTGACAATTCGGATTGGAATGGACGGCAGAGAGGTAGAAGCCGTGGAGGGGAAAACATCAGAATAACGGGAAGGGGGGTTGATAGTGGAGAGAAGAACATGAAGATTGTGTTCAAGAATGTGAGAAGAATTAGAGGCTTGCAAAATACTGGAGTCAGTAAGACCAATTCGGCGGCTATTGTGCGTACAAGCAACAAAATTGGTACACGTATTCTTTGGGTCATTTAGAGGATTTTTGGCCTAGGACACAACCTGTACCTCATCATTAATTAGTAGTAATTAGCATAATTAGGTCAATTTTTGAAAGTGCTTGTATCATAGCAAATGACACATCAAATTGTTCGTATAGATGAGTAGAAGCACAATCAATGATTTTTTTATAGAAATATACATTAATTAGCCGCTAATTAGTATAACGTCATGCGATATTGGTGAAGCGGAGAACTTGAGCGTTTCAGATGGGATGCATGTATAGGGATGAGTTTTATATATTCTGAATGATTTGTACCTCCTAGTAATCAATCCATCTCATTCAACTCTGATATGTTTCATAATTTTAAATAATTAGCAACTTTAATAAATCATTAATTACCCCATGAAATCGCCATTATTAATCACAAATTATTAGATTCGAGGTCAAGAAATTAAAATTTTATTATGATAAGATTATTGTACTGCAAGTTTCTTTAATAATTAACGAAATATTGACTATCTGTGTGTATTTGATCAATAACATGCATGATTACATTCACATGCAGCTTAAGGTTTAAAAGAAAGAAATCATGCATGTGACTTCCTGATCAGAGAATGATTTATTTCAAATAGCGAAAATATTCCTTGTTGCATTGTCCTCTGCAGAAACAAAGAGATGTGCAAACCTGCTTGTTCACAATACATTTACATGGGCGCTTACACACAGATTTACACGAGCAAAAGGACAATTCAGGAAGGGATGACGAGAGTGGGGGCAATGATATGTAATGAGGCACAAATGCTGATCCAGAGCGCTGCCATCCCCATTCTTCTGGACTTGGCACGAGTGGATCCAGGATAAGGAGTCCTCCCCAATCAAATGCACTCTGCATGAAAAATTGGATAATCACAATTATTTTCAATGTACAAAATACCTGATGGACAGCACGAAGTAAATGTTATTGAAGAGCATCCGAACTGGGTGGGATTTGAACAAACTGTATGCCTTTGTTTAGAAACAAAGTCTTCCTTGCAGCATTTACGAGATCAACGCTCTCCACTCCATAAAGCCGAGTCACGAATGTTTCGATTATTGGCAGCACACGCTTCACAAAATGATGGCTGACAGGAGAGCTCAGCTCAAGTAACGCACTGGTCAGACCTGGACAGGCTTGCCATGCCTGCCAAGCAGATCGCTTTCCTTTGCCAAAAAAAGATGAAACAGTATCACAGCCAGATAGGGCATGAAATGCAGGCAAGCAAAGTGATCTGAGCGGACCAAGATTTTCCACAATTTCATGAACTGAAATATATCTGAAAACAAACAGGAGTTAATTATATTCAACAGGTATATTTCATAAGTGATTTATCTTTACCGATAATTATTGCCTGTGCCAAAACCAATCCAGACTGAGAGGCTGGGAATCTGATCCTTCAGTATTTGGGTCGCCCTCACGGCCAGAACCACTACGTCACTGTCATTGGTTCTGATGAGCACAGAGATGTGCCCACAAGCAACTGCATTTGCCAGATGAAGAAGAATTCGAGTGTCTGCCTCCTCATGGGAGCATGGAGCTAGGCTCAAAAGATTCAAAGATCCTTCAGGAACAACCAAACACTCCTCAAGTATAGTACACACAATGCGTTTTCCCTGAAGAACATTTATAATAGTTGACAGTAAATTTGAATAGAAATTACTTACTGCTGGAAGAGTCGCAGTTTTCATGTACTGTGAAATTTCAATAAATAGGTTTGGCTGACTCGTAAAAAGGAAGCCCAGTTCCCAGGAATTTTTGTACTGAGGGTTACTCTCCGCCTGATCCCAGTCCCTCTCTGCTGTCGTATTTCCTGGCGCCCGTATCACCCGAACGGGTTGGGTGGAGCCGTAAAACCCCAATCACTCACCCGCTGTCGTATTCCTGATTTCAGGCTGTTATCCTTAATTTATAGACATCGAAAACAATGTTGACCCAATCCTTCGTCTTCAGCATTGTGAGGACATACTGTAGGAACACATCAGTGCAATAATCACCAAAGGTGGTGGAGTTCTTTGGCCGGAGCATCTGTACGACCACAGCACCATCCAAGAGGGCACACGTGGTATCTGGCGCGATTTGTTTCTCTTGGACACACAGACAATCCAAGATTTCCAACTTGGTCGAGTGATCAATTACACCATCTTTTGTAAGAGCTGGAGGAAACTTGGAGCTCTCATGACCAAAGAGGTCATCGGAAATAGGACGACCTCCTTGAGTACAAAACAAGTACCAGATTCTATTCTTCTCAATTAATTTAATGTTAGGCAGCCTCTCGATGATTCGGTGTCATAATTTGGTTGCATGCACAAAGTCGATTGTTGCCTTGTAACCAAAAGAATCGAGCTGTTGCAGGTAGAACGTTCGTATCTAGAGAAACCAAAGAAATCAAAGCCACACTCCCTCTCTGTTCAAGAAGATGCTCAATCATAGCATCAAACTCTTTCTCGTCAACACATTCATCAGCTGGCATATCATTTTCACTCTCATGAATTTTTAGCTCCCCGGCCTTCTCAGCTTTCCTATAAAGACGTGTGAGACAAGCAAGCAGCATGATAAACTGCATCCATTGCAATCAAGTCTTCTGCTTCAGAAATCTTTCTTCTCAAAGAACTGTCTCCTATTTTCATCACAGCTTCCATGACAGCCTTGTCTACACCAAACGTTGAAACACGACGCATGGATTTCATATCCTTGAACTCCTTGTCACAAATGAAGCAGTGATTCTGGGTGGTTGCGTCATCCAATTTCCACCGAGTCTTCATTGGAGATTTTCTTTCGAAAGTTTTTGTGATGTCACTGTCATCGAGTACACCCAAGTCTTCATTTATGTCAACTGCAGCTGACCTCTTACGTTGTGCACGTTTGACCTTCAGGGATTTTAAGTTGACAATGGTCGATCGAAACGAAGCCGCCAGCTCATCCGGATTCGCCAAGTAGCGTGGGGTTTGACCTGGGGTTTTCAGCGCCGTTCCATCATCCTTCTGACATAAAAAACACTTGGCCCAGTCTCTTTGAGTTGAACTCAAACTAGTTGAAGCTATCATGAACAGAACCTAATTGAAAAATAAATTAGTTATCTGTCCACATTAGCACTGATTTACACTCGTTTTCTATGAAACTTGTGAATATCATGCATACTGATTATCATTACTGGGGTAATTTATAAAACTTTCAAAGTCAATTTAATATTATTATAGCAAAACACACGTATTATCGCCCGGCGCCTGCAAAACTGAGCCCGAATGCCGGTAGACAAGCTTATTGCCACAAAATTATTGATGAGCATTTCAAAATGCTCTATTTCTACATAAATATAGGCTTAATATGTATAAACAAATCTTAATAACATCATTTTGGGAGACTTAATCAGCGTCTTCGTCGGTTGCCAAGACGTAAACATTGTAGGAGAACGTTATGAATGCGAGAAGTGCGTTATGATTTGCACCACCGGCGGGATTAATTATTTAATTTTAATTAGTTTGCGGTTTTAAATTACAGTAACTGTGGCAGCCAAACAGGTCATCTTTGGTGCCATGCATGATCGCCTTGCTCAGTCATGCCTGAAGGCCGAATATAGCTGCCCGGCAGTTTTGGATCGGCATTCGGCTTCGGGCACTGACTGGGTGAGGACCGAGTGGCATCAAATTGTAAGTAAAGCAGTGATTGTCTTACCATATGAATTGTATATGTGTAATGTATTTTAATTTGGACCTCTATGAGAACAATGAAGAGCGTTAACAAAAGATGTCGACGTCCGCTACAACAGTAACTAATTACTACATATCAAGCTAGAATATTTCTCAAAGCATAATATTAATCATTTAATGGGAAAAAAACATGTACAAAACAATTTACTTTCAATTATTCGACAATGGTTTTGCCTGATTGTCATGTTAATGACCCATAATTAATTACTTGGTTATGTATCATACTAAAAGTAAACATTTTTATAATCTTGACCCTCTTCTACGTTCAATGGTGTTAATTTCACGTCGATCGCACGACAATTGCCTGAGATATAAGGCATATCTGATAACTGTATTCATTGACCTAATTATGCTAATTACTACTAATTAATGATGAGGTACAGGTTGTGTCCTAGGCCAAAAATCCTCTAAATGACCCAAAGAATACTTGTACCAAGTTTGTTGCTTGTACGCACAATAGCCGCCGATCGCCTTTTTTCGGGTCTTACTGACTCCAGTAAAAGCAGCAAGAGCTGGTAACGGAGTTGGAGAGATTGAAGTTTGATGTATGTGGACTCACTGAGACTGCTTTGGAGGGTAAAGAATATTTGGTGGGTGGAAGGAGTTATGATTGGTTTGGAGGGAACAGGGCCGAGAATAGGAGAGGTGGTGGAGTAGGCTTTCTAGTGAGAAAGGGTATCCAAACAGAAATCACATTGGAGGGGGAGGATCTGCTGGGGATCAGATTACAGGGCAGAAGGCAAATTAATCTTATTTGTGTGTACCAAGGATGTCAGGGTGTGGATCCAGAGGACAATAGAAAGAGGGTGAGAGAAATTGCAAAACATATACAGGGTTTACAACCACATGAGGTCATATACATCGGTGGTCATTTCAATGCACACATTTGGGGAATGGATGGAGTGGAGAATGAGAATGGAAGAATAATGAGGAGTCTAGTCGAATCATCCGAATTGGATATAATGAACGTGATTTGGCCGGGATTGGAGGGACCAACATGGGAACGGAAGACAAGTTCATATTGCTTGGATTATGTGTTCTTAAACAATGCTGGTCTGAATTTGATCAAGGACTCATGGAAGTTGGGTTACGATGAGCTCGTAGAGAGTGATCATAAAGCCATATGTGTGAGCATCGGGTGGAAGGCAGCGAAGAAAGATAATAAGAAGAGAAGAAAGCATCAACGACTGCAGAATGATCAGATTATTGAGTATCGAGAGAGGGTGGAGGAAAGAGCTATGGAAGAACGGTCACTACAGAAAATAATGTGAGCAGTAGCAGAGAATGTATCATCTGGAGAGGACTGANATCTTTTGACCTGACCTGACCTGACCTGACCTGACCTGTACAGCACAAAGACCTTCAGAATCTTACTGCTGCCTTCGAATGAATCCATGACAGTGGCTTGATTATTGAGTCGTGAGGATACGCTACTTTATACAGAGTGCAGGGCCAAAAGTAGTGTACTCCATGTTAAAGATCTCAATATGTTTTCCAATGGTGCTACGTATTTCCTAGAAAGTGTTACAAAACAGATCGCTGTGTAAATATCACGCAAAAATAAGAGAAATTAATTAAGTCTAACATGTCATGCTGCTATTCCTATCATTTATAATCCAATTTCATCAACATTTTATGCCGATTTATCTGAAATAATAGAGTGCACTCAGCATTCCATGATATTTCTACTTTTGGTGGCAAACAGGGCCCCGGACCATGGATAAGCTTCATTGAACTATAATTAAGGCAGCGCTCTCGTACTATTGTTTTATTTGAGAGTGCTATTGTTGCGACAGTAGCACTAATGTTCATCTCCTAAAATCAAAACAAGAGAGTTTGCATTGAAACGCTATACAAGAGATGACATTCCTCATTGCTCGTTCAGGGGCTCATCTGATTTTGCTCTTTTCGCGATCACTCAACACTCGCATTTAAATGCCTCCCCCCTCCCTTATTCAAAATTGACTTTTCACTTACATGATACCTCTAAACGATAAAAACTATGGTATACTATATATAAAGGGGGATTCAAAGTATATTTACAAGTAATTGAGATGTTTTCACATCACATGCACTTTACAAAAAGACTCTTTCTTTAAAACCGCGCTATGTCATCAAATATAATTATCATTTATTGTTACAGTAGCCTCTTATCTGGATAATTATGCCGTTTATTTTAGTTGTTTTCTTCAAATAATCCGATAATTACGAAGTTACGACACCCCGTAAATTCCTCAATTTTTCATTCATGATCTATGCAATCAGGCGCATTCAACTCACTCGATGAGCGTTGTTTAACTTACTTTATATCGCTTAAATAATCAAATATGATCATATAATTTTTGTAGTGATGTCATACGATACTCGCAATATTCAATTGCCGTCACTGTTAGGCATCCAGAATGAGTTCAATCCAAGGTAGACCTGCTTTCTTCTTCTGCTCGTTGACGCTTTAATTGTTGTGTGGTTGATACACTGAATCCGATTTTGCGGTTTGTGACTTCTCGATCAACTCGACGCGCCAGAAGGCTTCTGGATACTACCCTTCAGGAAGCCGTCAGCCTTTCCAGTAGACCCCGGAGTAGATTGTAATTAGCCAGAATCGGCTGGCTGCAGTAAAAATGACCGGCTAGCTGCTTAAGCTGCTCCATCAATCAGAGATATCGGCTCAGCATTGAGATCGCCGGCTAGCAGCGGCTTGCAGTGGCTTTGCAATGGTTGCTATGTCATCCCATACGTATAATGATGCCATTAGTTAACTCAAACATGCACTGCTCTCTACGTGTGGTACTAGTGTGGTAATTTTGAGATTGGACGACTTCCAAATCCTGTGATGTCCCACTCAATGACACTCTCTTGCTTTACTCAAGTTAAAGAGGTTATGGCGTTTCATAAATTTCTAAAACATTACTTTTAACCATGAACATCATAATCACCATCATCACTTTGTTTGTAGAAGCTGCTAACGCAAATTCAGCTAGGTTTTAGTTAACGTTTTTATTGCAAGCAAATATATGCAGCGGGAAGAGGAGCTTTAATAGCTCCCTGGTCTCATCCAAAATGGGGTCACAAACTATCCGATTGGAATGCCTTCAGTTCACTGTGCGAGGTTGGAATCATTGATACCAGTACTCCTTTTCAAATAGTTACAAAGATACCAAGCGAAATCGTCCCGAAATCCTACATTTCAAAGGAATATAATAAAAGAGTTCACGGAAGAGTGTAAAAAAACCCTGCATTCCAGAGATTCAAGCAGTATCACTCTGACGACCACCTGGATATTTCGAAAAATTCAAGTTGTTGTCCCTAGGACAATTAAAGAATCAGCATTCGCCTAATAATAATTACCTTCCATTGTTCATTTTAGATTCATAGAGACACAACATCCGGAATTGTGCGGTCAGAGTTGTCTCCAGGGTCAT